>VUQK01018695.1:12836-24897 GCA_015106715.1 Bujurquina vittata | reverse complement strand
GTTTGGGGGGGCGTGTTTTTGGGGGGGTGTTGTGGGGGTGGGGGGGGGGGGGGGGGTTATTTTGGGGGTCTGTTGTGTTATTGTTGCCTCAACCCCCCACCCCACATCTCTCCTGCCCTGCTTGGACTCAGCTGTGGCAGCACTGGGTCAAAAGTCAGTCCTAATAGAAACATACTTGTTATAAACTGGGACTGACAGGTAACAGGTTGCCTGTATTATGCTGATTTTCAAACCTTACGTAATCAGTTTTTTTATAGCTCACCGTGCAAACCACTCTGTTAATCAAATCATGAAGTATTAAATATTACAATATTCCTGACCTATAAAATATTATTAAAAATTCAAGATTGTGACACTAAAGCAAACATCTCACACAACACAGGAGCTCTGCTATTGCTGGCACTGGCCTTCATTTCCAGCTCTGAAGCTGAAACGTCTTGTTAAAAGACGATTTTCTCTTATTTTGGTATAATTAAAACAACAAGTAACACCAAGTAAAGTTTAAGGAGGATTTTCGTGATTAATTAATTTAATTCCATTAAAGGATTTCTGAGCTTTGTGATGAGGGCCACAATTACAAAATAAAGAGCCTGAATCAACATTATTCCTAGTTCCCTGAATCTTCAACCGTAATGTTTTTGCTGCAGGTCATGGCAGTGAAGGTGTGGCTTTGCTGAGATGCGATGTGGGCGGCTGAGTCAATTACTGAGTCGTCAGGAGAGAGGAAAGCTTCAGCCCTCTAATTTCACTTCAGTTTTCCAGCAGGGAGGACATAAACAGGCATGAGCACCCGAATTTGATGGCACACAAAAACACAACAAACAAAGATCTACAGAAACAAGTTGAAAACATGAATAGAGTGACAGCATGAGCACCTAATTTGCTTACAACTTAAGAGACTGCGCAGACGCACAGAACATGAGTCAGCAGCAACAGCAGCAAGCGTCACATCTATCCAAAACATCCTCCCTCTGCTCAGAAACATCAGTCAGAAAGGTGCGCTATTCACACACTCATTAAACCGCTTCAACTGCAGATAATCAAATACTCATTCCAAGGCTCCCGTGTTCAGTCAGCAACATTTGTGTCAGGATATCGTGCAATAAGATGTGTTTCACTTGCAGCAAAAAAACAGGAAGTCTGTTGGCTGAAACTTGCCACAAAAATAACTTGCTTCCTCTGAAAGCTGCTGGGTTTAATGCAGACAAATAAAAAAATAGTGCACCCTAAAAGACAACAGATCACACAACCATCTTATTTATGGCATCATAAAATACCAACTTTGCAAATAATGCATCAGCATTGTTCATGAAGTTGGCACTACAAGATTTTCTTCACTCTGGTGAAAAAGGTCCCAAAACTGTCATAATATGACCATTATAATGTTTATCAGCTTAATCTCTATCATGTTAAGTAAGTGCAAATTATGTGCCAGCTCTATGCTGCTAATTAATTTAAATCAATAAAAAAAATAGTGACATCTCACAGCAGAGCACATCCATCATCAACAAAAAATCTACTGTCTATTTTCTTTATTATTGTAGTAGTGACACTACAAGTGCTGATGTTTGAGCCAGTCTCGCTGAGCAGCTTGTCTGAACACTCCCTCTCATGAATACGAGCGCTGGGAAGATGCGGGATGCAGAGTTTAGGAACATACCCCAAGCACGAGTGTCTCCGACCGTGTCCAAACCCAGTCAGCGCTCCTTTCCTTGCCAGTCGGGGGTCTTTGTTCATTGTCCCTGACTCATATGAGACACTTTGGGCTGTATTGAAAATAAACTGCACATCTGATCTGAGCCTCTTATAACAGTTCTTCACAATTCAGTTATTTTTCTCCCATAAACCGCCGGGAGGATCTGGATTGGCTCCATGAGGGTTTTTTTGGTGCGATAAATCAAAACACATGAAGGTTCCAGGTGAGAGGCAAAAACAAAATGGAAAGAATCAGATCGAGAGCAGATCTTCTGTGCCTCGGGATGCAGGAAGAACAGTTGAGGAATGCTGCAGAGTTCCTGTACTGAGGTCTCAGGCAAGCCTCAACAAGGCTGACAGGAGTGTGATATTCAATTGGTCTCCAGAAGCAAGAAGCACACATGCAGCTGTTGTAACTGTAGACTCAGCTTAATTGAAGGATTTTCCACAGTTGTCTGTCCTCTCTGATTGGTTTGTTGTTGTAAATACCCAAGCTAATTCCAGACACGATACCGACAGCATTCCAGAAAAAGTTTTTAGTAGTACAACTCCGAATTGTTTGGAAAAATACAGGCAACCTGCAGAGAAGTCGAAACCTTTGAAAGTACCCACTCACTCACTCACTCACTGTTTGCAGGAAAGAGGAAGGGTTGAGCTGTCTCTCAGAACAGTGAGAAACTGCAGGGTAGCGTCAGCGAGGGCTGACCTCTTCTTCTGGCAGGGTGAGCGCTGCATGAATCCTCTGAGGTGGCTGTGGTAGCTGAGGACAGACCACCAGGAGCTCCGGAGTCTGTCTAGTACAGGATATCCAATATCAAGATGTTCAAGTTACAAGCTGAGCGTCTCTCAAGCCACACAAGAAAACCTCAAGGACTGAAAATGCTCCCACATTTAGAGAGTTACAGGGCTACACAACATTTTGGTGTGTCCCAACTTGTTAAAGGGAGATCTGACTCAACTGTGTGGCTGGCGGGTGTTTTTGTGTCTGGCAGAGCTAGCTTGACGCAGCCTTCGTTGACACGTGAGATCAACATGCCGCCTGACCCGATACCCTCTTTCTGTTGCCCCGCAGCTACATAATTATAGTGGTTATTGTTAGAGTTGGTGCTGGGCAGGGTGGCAACAGGGGTTGGGGGCAGAGTGACAAAACATATGTGAGGACTGGAAAAAAAACAAAGATACACCATGAATTATGCTGAAGGATAAACTTTACCAAACAAGTAATTCCAACAACAGGGAGAAACAGAAGAAAACTCTGGGTAAAACATTTGCAACTCGTGTAATCATTAGCCTAATATTCACTGGAAAGTTTCAGAGTCAAAGACAATCTGAAGTAGGGCTGCAATTTAGTGCACCTGTTTTTTCTCTCATTACAGATTAATCTGCAAGATTATTATTTTGATCAATCATTTCCAGTCATGTGAAAAAGAATGTTTTCACATGTATCTTTGCAGTGCTGCTGAAAACTAAGTAGGAATTAAGAGAATAAGTTGCAACCAGGAGGTGCTAATCAGATGCAACTGATAATCAGGAACTGTGAGCGCCTTTATAAAAACACTTTTTTTGTGCATATCCTAGCAAATTCACTCCAATTCACTCCAAGGTCAGACCATGCAATGCTCAGAGAAACTGCAAAAAACCCAAGAGCTACATCTCAGACTCTACAGGCTCAGTTAGCATGTTAAATGTTAAAGTTCATCACAGTGCAATTAGAAAAAGACTGAACAAGTATGGCTTCTTTGGAAGGGTTGCCTGGAGAATGCCGGTTCTCTCCAAAAAGAACATGGCAGCACAGCTTAGGTTTGGAAAATTGCATCTGAACAAACCACAAGACTTCTGGAACAAAGTCCTTTGGACAGGTCAGACCAAAGTGGAGATGCTTGGTCATAACTAACAGCACCTCATACAAACTGTCAACCAAGTTGGTGGAAAGGTAATGGTTTGGGTTTTGCAGCCACAGAGCCTGGGTACCTTGCAGTCATTGAGTCGACCATGAACTCTGTATACCAAAGTGTTATAGAGTCAAATATGAGGCCATCTGTCTGATAACTAAAGTTTGTCCCAAACTGGGTCATGCAACAGGACAATGATCCCAAGTACAGCAACAAATCTACATAAGGCTGAAAAATTAATGAATTAAAGTGTTTCAATGGCCCAGTCTAAGTCCAGACCTCAGCCTCATTGAAATGTTGTGGTGGGACCTTAACAGAGCCATGCATAAACAAATGCCCACACACCTCAATTAATTGAAACAATGCTTTAAAGAAGAGTGAGAGATGTATAAAGTCACCCAGGAAATTATTACTTCAGGTTTTTGCTGCTAAAGGTGGTTTTACAATCATATGGAGTACCTTTCTTTTTTCACCTGATTGTACATTCAGTATCACCACATTTATGTAGCATGTTTAGCCTTAGTGACCATGCCATACTTTTTAAATCAATACATACTGGACTTTTCCTATCTCACACACACACACACACACACACACACACACAGGGGCATTTTGTGGCTTTCAGCACCTTGCTCAAAGATGTTTCAACATGCAAAGTGGAGAATCTGGGAATCAAACCCATCGTTCTGTTTAGTGGACCTGCTCTACTCCCTGAGCCACAGCTGCTCTTAACACCTGCTACACGGTCACTTAAATATTTGCTTCCATGCAAGTTGCCGACTACAACCTGGCAAAATGCATGAGGTCCACAAGCAGCAGTGTTTCAGCCACTGACATCCTGTAAAGGCGAGAGTGCACCCTTGCCATTCACACATACACATCCTTCATGTTGAAATTTACAACAGATTAAAAGCAAGTCGTAAGCTGTGGGACTCTGCAGTGAGATCTCACAATACAGAGTTTACAATACTGTACATCTTGATGTGTCATTACTGCCACCCCCTTTTGAATTTTCTAAACCTTTTATTGCTTTTGCAACAATTGCAAAATTAGGCAAAAATCTTGAACATTAGTATAGTCTTTTCTGAAAAACTGAATTGTGCAAGAGCACAAGTGATAAACGGAACACCAGTGTAACCATATATATGTTTTCCTGTACTTCTTATTTCCACACTGCTGACAGCAGAGAGGACTGGCCTTTGAGAGCAGTGAGGGCAGAGCCTGTGCAGTTACTGACACACCAACAAATTTTAACAATTCACTTTCAGACTGAGGGACACTTGTTGCATGGCAACAACAAAAGCCACCATAACCACTTCCCTAAACACTACATGAACGCTGCAAACTAAAATAGACATTGTGTTAATAGATAATTTATCTTGTGGCTTGTGCACAAACGTAAAGAAGCTCATAAGTTAAACCAGGATTTAAACGGCCCGAGCTCATTTAAACCCAAGTGAGAGGTGCTGCTCTCACCTAACAGCACATTTTGCTTTATCATACTAGAGAATATCTGTTCTTCACATTCATTTTTCTTCAGTTAAACATTTAAATAAGTCTGATGCATCTTCCCTTTACTTAAAGAAAAGTTTCCACAAATAATTACATTCACTACTTCCTCCAAAGCAGTTTAATTAAAAGAAGTGATTACAATATTTTTAATTTTAAACAACTTAAAGCTCCTTCATTTCTAGTCTTGCTTGGGTTTTTAATTTCTGCTCAGTGTGGTTCATATTTTATTCATGCTGGCACAGAGACTCACACACCTGACAGGGCGGGGGACTGCATTTCATGCCAGGGAAGCTTACGACAATGAGAAGTTTAAACTTTACACGGGCAGGCATCAGAATGACATCAGTAAAATGTCACAACTGATGACGTAAATACGTGCAAAATGTTTACAAGCTGCTTCCTCTCACAGATACAGGCAGACTGCCAGGAAGGCAAACAGTCAGTGCGTGGGGGGGAAGGGGGGTGCACCCAGGTTTGGTGTTTATCTGATGAAAGACATTTGCAAACAAATGGATCGTGACAGTGTGTGGGAGCTTTCTTTTCAGTACGACATAAATTCGCAGCCTCTATAATTAAACTGATCGGTGAAGGGTGTATTTATTGACACTATTATTACCATTTTTTTTGCACCATGACATCTTGAAGGTTAGTTTTTTTATACTCTGACATCTCGACCCTAGAGTGGCATCATCACACAACATATTATATTTGGGAACCCTTAACAATGGTGTTGCTATACTTTCAATTTTGATCTGTGAATTTCAGCTTTTTTCCTGGTAAACCCTCTGCTTTTTACACACCTGGAGATGGTTTGGAATGTTTGGAGGGTTGTTTTTTTTGTTTTTTAGGCTGTGTAATAAACTTAGCATAAGATCAGCACTGATCAGCATTTTTTAAGAAATGTGTTTGTGGGAAAAATTAAAAAAGACATGTATGAAATCTGTGGTTGTCTTTAGGCAGTTCTAATACTGCTTGTGTGGAAAACTGATAACACGGGTTCAAATTAAAAAGATGAGAGGAAACTAATGATGCTGCTGTAACAGCCAGCAGCAACAGGAAGGTGATTTAGTCAGGCTCCAGGTGACAGCATGCTAATAGAAAAATGAGTTGAGACAACCCTATTAAGAAAACTACAGTACAGTATATAATATTAGACTTCTCAGTGTTAAAGCCACTTTAAATTGAAACAACTCAGATCATCATTCACAAAAAGCGGTTCTATTATAAGGATAAGAAACATCTTCCTTGTTAAATTATTTTCTACATATAAGCTTTAATGCTTTAAAGCATTTGGCAACACTTGCACGCTTGTAAATTTGCACCTCCGTGACCCTAAAATTGTTTTATTGTGTGTTTTCATACACAAGAGAAAAATGAGGTCTTTAGACTCTAGGGTGACTTTCAAAGCTTTCTCAGAGTTTCCGCAATTGACCTCCCGGTCACAATTACGTCCGTGGAAACTCTAAATACGTCACTACCCACCACTGCTGCCCTTTTCTTACACTGCCATAGTTAGTTTCTCTTTAGGAAAAACAAAAAACAAAACATCAGTAAATGACTTCCTAAGATCACTCTGATATTTATACTTAACATACATTCCTGAAACGACTTCATCCATCAAACGTTCAACATTTAGGCTCCAACACTACTTGAACAAAAATGAACCAGCTCAATATTTTCTGATGTAAAAAAAAAGAGGGCACAGGCCGCCTGCTTTCAGTCACAAGGAATGAATAAATAAGTCAAGGTGCAGCATTAAGCGTCATCCTTATGTTTATTGTGGTGAAACGCCCTCAAACCCCTCAGACTTCAGCTTTGTCTCTGCTAAACAGAAACCTCAAGTCAGAAAGAGGCAGTCTATCTGCTGGTATAGGAACCATCACTGCACGCAGGCTTTGCCAGGATGGCTGAACACCTTAGGCACAAAACAAGACCCTCTCTTTCATTGCCATAACAATAAGGCCCTTTGAGATGACACCGGTCCCGACGTCAACAAAATCACGATTTCCCACAGTTACCTTCTCATCAGACAATGGGGCTTTTTTTGCCGGAGCCAACCCATGACCCATACTGTGATGACGTGAAACAGCAGCCTCTGTAACACTCTGTGAAACATGCCCCGTTACCTTAGAGCTGCTGAAAAAACACTGGCCTTTTAGTTCACTGGAGTTCAGCGGAGTTCAGTCACGATGACTTCTGAATCCCAGCCTCCATAATTAACTTGTCAATGTACACAAGTGTTCTACACACAGCCCTACATAAGCTAACCATTTTATTAAATCCATGACATAGCCTTTTTATTATTGACACTACCTGGGTGTGTGTGCCAGGGTGAAGCGGCGCTGCAGAGCAATGTTACGGTTCACAAGGAGCTTGCGGAACAGCAGCGGCGAGTGGCGGGGGGAGTCCCGAGGAGAGCCACGGGGGGACATCCTGGGAGATCCATAAGGCGAGCCAGACGGTGACTGTGTTTTCAGCTTGATGGGCTGAGTGCTGCTGAGTGGGAAGGAACCAGCTTCCCCAGAGCTTTCCACGAGGGCTTTGCTCATACCGCTGTGTAAAGGTCTAACAATGTGTTCTTCTTATGCTGATCCTTGGTGCAGCCTGTCAGGGAGTCCAAGTCATCCATCTAAGTGCAGCAGCATTTTTCAAGGGAATCAGTAAAAACAACTCTCAAGCTTGTCTTTTGATGATGCAGCTCACATTCAGAGACACTTGCAGTAGTCTCTAAATTCTTCGCATCCACTTTTGCTTTACGGCTTCACAATCTTCATGGCTTTCCTCTACAGAGCCACCTAAAAGCCCTGTTGATGGACATGGACACGAGTGCAGGAGTGTGCCCTCCCCTCAGCAGTAAGCTCTGTTTACATAACGCTGAGCTCTGCCTAAATATGGCCAGGCCTGAATTATAGTGTTGTTAGCTCGTACCACGGGTGATCTAGCTGTGTCCAGCGGAGTGAGTGAGGAGTGAACCATTTTATGTCGGCTGCCTTCCTCAACTCATCAGTACAGAAACATTAGACAGTGATTACAGCTCTGACTGTGTAGACACATGCCAGAGCTGCGCAGTGTCAAGAGGCCACAACCTGGATAGATTTTCATTATGTTGGTCAGTGGGGGCCTCACGCCGTCTAAAAACAGAGCCCGCTTGAGATAAAAGATAAGAAGAATCCTGGAAATGTCAGTTAGTGTTTCCCATCAGGGCAGGGGGCTGATGGAAAAACAGAGATCAGCTCAAGTTTCATCTGTGACCCCCAGACAGCCAGTGACCCAAACCTCCTCTGCCCCAAACAAAACTGAATAAAACGGAGCCAAAACACTCAAACTGAACTGTACTGCTTGTACCTAAACATTTCCCTTGATAAGAAATATCCTATAAATACATGCTGCATGTACCTTACATGCCTAAGTTAATAGTCCCGATCTATCAAACATCTGAAGGACAGGTTCACTTTCAGACAATCAGGGATGATAACAGTCACCATAATCATCAGCTGCATGACATATGAATTGATCCTGATATTTATCACTGATGCTTTCAAGACTGCGGCAGACAAAAGCTAATCTAACACTTGAATATGCGACGACAGTCTGAGGATACGTGTTTTTGTAAGAGCTGGTTAAATCAGTACATGTCTGTCTCAGTTTTACAGCCCACATATCAGAAAATAGATCAAGAAAAGGAAACTGCAAATCACATGCCGACTCTTAAACATTCACTGTTTAACTACTGGGTGAACAAGAGCTTCGCCCATTAGTTAAACAGTTATAATTAAACGGAACTCGTTCTTTTGATTCTTATCCAAAGTGTCTCTGTACGTGTAAAGTGTTCAGTGCTGTGCTGCTTCTGCACTGCAATAATCACATATTGCCTGTCAATCAAAGAGTACAACGAAGTGTTTATGCAAGACTTTTAGTTTTGGGTTTTTTGTGGGTAGGGTTTTTTTTTTCTTTTCCTTTTGTCCATCATAAAAGCATGAGACCTGCACACATAATGTGATTATGACAGCAAATGTTAGAGCTATTGTAAGCTACAGTACAGTACAGGCTAAATCACTTTTATTAATAGCATAGTGCCACCAGGGGTTGAGTTGTGTGATTAATACTTAAATCTACAGTTACTGCTTTTTTGATTTGACCGTAATGCATCTAAATGGGATTAATACCTTCATGGAAAATCCAAAAAAATAAATCAGCCATAATTATCCTTGCTGCCACAATGTCTCTCTGCCTCTGCATCCATTTTAATGACGCATTAAAGTAACAACAGCGAAGGGCTCTTGAGTTTGAGGGGCTGCCTGCCAAAGTACTGATTTAACTCAGGAGGGGCTGCAAGAGGTCACTGCAATGAGCTCATGAACAAAAACACAGCTGTTGTAGGAAGTGTCAATTAAATGTGACCAGCAGATGGCACCCATGCACAAACACGAGCAGCATATGCACAACCAGGGTGCCAGTGAGCGCGCGCGCACACACACACACACACACACACATGCAGAACATGACAAAGACTCAAAATGTCAGTTTATTCTGTGGGGTTTTGAGTTGAAGCAACTAAGCTTTGGATCATTTATTTTCCTTAAGGGATACTGCAACCCTCAGTGCATTTTGAACCTCTAACCCCGGAAATGATTCACATCATTTGCCAACACAGCCTACCAATACAGCTGTGACTAAATTAAGGTTTGGCTGAAACATAATTCCAAAACCTGCAGACTGCGTGGGTCCACTCACTCATATGGTTGACATTATGAGTCAATGGGAAGAAAAGACAACCAGCTGAATCCATGGCTTTTCTATAAATGACTAATGCTGGAATATGTGGAACTATGTATTAGACTGAGTCACATACCCATCCACCTCCCACCACCACCAGATCAAACACATACAATTGCACAGGGCTGACACACAAACACACACACACACACACAAAGATATGTATGCACACAGGCACATGAATTCATTTTAAAAACACACAAACAAACTGGTGGTCAGCACCTGAAAAGCCCTGGAATAGACAGCATGCATGCTGCTTTATCAATTAAGCTCCAGTATACGTAGGTGTAACTGCATCATACTGCCTCTCACATACTCAGGCAAAGACCTTTAATAATGGAAACAACCCAACTACATACTCTAACCAGACAACTGCAGTTTGTATTTATTCAAGAAACTACTCCCTTTGTAAGCCATTAGCAGCTCCTATTCAGCTTCACTCTCAAGGCTACTGTATGTTTTTATTAAAAAGAGACTACTTTCTCCATATCCACCTATTCACAGAAGGTGACAGCATACTCTATTTGGGGGATATTTGGTTATAAATATACCTAGAAGAAGGCAACAGAGAGACACATCAAAAAGGAGTATTTGTAAGAATCAAACCTGATCTATTACAAACACATAAAAAATACTTATTAAATGGGCTGCACAGTGCTGCAGTGGTTAGAACTGTTGCCTCACAGCAAGAAGGTTCCAGCTGGGGCCTTCCAGCTATGCGGAGTTTGCATGTTCTCCCTGTGCCTGCGCGGGATCTCTCCAGGTCCAGGTGGCTTCCTCCCACAGTCCAAAACATACTTGTTTGGTTAACTGGCTGTAGGTTCAAAGCATAAGTCATGGTCTATTTGTCTGTGTTACCCCTGTGGTGGACTGGCAACCTGCTCAGGGTCTACCTCACCTTTCACCCCATGACAGCTGAGATAGGCTCCAGCAACCCTGACCTGGATAAGCAGTCAAGAAAACAGATTTTACAGATTTCAACTCCAAATTCAAATGCTAAAAGCAAGTTTTTAAATTTATGTTTCAAAAATGTTTCATTTTATAAAGTTCAATTTTCTTCCTTTTCACTTAAATTTATAAATTTTAGACCTGTCATTTCCTCTTTTGTCCTCTACTCATCCAGTTTCCTCAATTTTTTTTAAGAACAGACTGCACACCATGCTGAGATATGCCAAGGTGGGTGTGGGTGTGTGTAGCAGTATTGTATGTGACAGCTGCCTCCTGTATTGATAAATTATGGCATCATTTGATGGGTGTCAAATCCAACAGTGTAGTTTTTATATTTCTTTGTTGCATTCAGTGTTTATATTATTCAGCTTCTTTGTGTTAAAAGTTCTTCTGCTACATTTCAAAGTTCATGAAATGAGGATCACATCAATGCTCGGTTTCCTTAGACTATTTTTTGTTTTTGTGTGTGTGTTTTTTTAGACAATATGTATCGTCTTTTTCTTCTGGGATAAAAACGGTTGTATACACCATTGAGTTGAGCACTGTGTAGTGATTCTGCTCAGATGGGCGGTACATGTAGCTCAAACTAAAGACAGTACTGTGTGTGTAGGCAGCATTATGGCAGATGATAGTTTATCAAGGTGACTGACAAGAGATGGAGCGGGAACTTGACAAACTGAAAGGAATGAAGGCTGAATAAATAATACTTTGCTCCATCAAGGAGAAAAGTGGATTTTGTAACTGGTAATGAAGAATAACTTGATTTCAACATCCCGCAGTTAGTTACACAAAGAATTGTAATTATTCAGCCTAACCATCAAATTTAGCCTTTTCACTGTTAAGATTTATCTACATATTAACTATTTATGTTTGCTGCCAGGCAGAATTTCATCACTGGTGGCATTTAAGAAATGTAGCACATCTCAACATTTATTAGTGAGCAAAAGCAGAGGCAGGACATCTTGAAAAAGTGTGGCATAAAACAGAGCCCCAAACACTGAATTATTCATGCTACAAACTATGCCTGAAGAGAAACACACACACACACGCACGCGCGCGCACACACACACGCACACGCATGCGCACACACACGCACACCTACACACACACACACACACACACACGCACACACACGCACACACACACGCACACACGCGCGCGCGCACACACACACGCACACACGCGCGCGCGCACACACACACACACACACAGAAGTCCCCTGTATTGCGGCCCAGTTG
>VUQK01018695.1:0-10389 GCA_015106715.1 Bujurquina vittata | reverse complement strand
TAAACAACAAAACAAAACAAAAGGAATTTTTTTTTTTTTCCCCTAGCAAAAAAACAAACCCCCCCCCCCCCCCCCCCCCGCTACATGCATGCAGAACAGACCAGGCATCAGTGAATATAGACAAGCCAATGATTAAATCAGACACAGAATAAAATGCATGACTAAGGGTGAGTTGCAAAGCGGCTTTCAGATATCAGTTAAACAACCCAAACTAATGAAGGTTAAAAAGTATGTCCTGTATGAGATTTGCAAATTTGATGCCTGTGAGAGTGTAAGCTGAGCCCTCATCTGATGTGGGCTGGCACTGGGTTTAGCTGCTAATCTACCAGGACTGCAGACTGAGCTTGAGTGAAAGAAAGTTATGCTCAATTTAATTAACTGTAAACCCCATTTATCAAGGGAAAAAAACAACAAAAAAAACCCATCCAACTTAACAAAATGCCTTTTTAGTAGAGATGCACCAATTGCAATTTTCTTTCTAAGTACTATAACTGACAACATATACAAATAATACAAAATTATAATCTTCATAATAAAAGAAATTATTAAGCTGTACAATTTCCCCCAAACTGCATTAAATTACATGATCTTCTCTCACTTGAACAGCTCTGAAAATAAAGTGCTCTGCTTCTGGAATGAGGTATAAATAATGAATTGAATGTGAGCTGCTGTACAGCCACCTTTCCCTGACATATTTTTCTTCACCAAAAAAACACGTGCAACAGAGTTTCATAACAAAGCAAGTATCAGGTACATAATTTTCCACTATGTTTACAAATTCACCAGAAAACAGGATGTCGATCCTTCTGTGCTCCTCACACATCTCCACAATTTTCATCATAACTGCTTTGGTCTTTTTACTGCTCATACCGAGGCTGCTGGCTTGTGTCCGGCTCTGAATAGCTTTATTTTTAGCCCCTTTCCCTCTGCTAGCATCTTAAAGTGGCCATGCTCAACTGGGTGAGAGTGATATTTGTTGACTATTGTTGCAATTGTTTTCTTAGTTGATCCCCTCATGATTTACTTTGGCAAACTCTGGGTCTTCCTCACTCACAGTGAAGAAATCACTAACAACCACAAGTAGCTGTAAGTGTGTGAGCAACTATTTGCCTGCATCACTGTGTGCAGCATGTCTGATGCACATGCATGAAACACACCGACGGTTCAGTCATGAGCCCGGGCTGAACACCCAGAAATTCCAATTCCAGTCTCTGACTATTCGATCAGTGACTCTCTAAGCTTTAGGTTTTGAACTGCTAGCCTGTTGCAGAGTGCCAATCTATCATTAATATAATTATAATAATGTATTAAAACCAGAACATCAATGACATAGTAGCTGATCTAGCTCACGATCTATCACAATTCACAAGTTACTGTAATGTGTGAAGTGCAGAAAGGAAGTTATAAGTGTTGCTGTCACTGGTTGGCTGCATCACACAAACTAATGAGAATTAAAATCCACTGAGAAGTCAAGGAAGTTCACAAATAGCCATATCCAGACCAAATTAAACTTGTTTCAGTAAAATCGGACCAATACTCTAGGAGGAGGCATAATCCTTGTGAACTGTGGATAGATAGACAGACAGATGGATGACAGGTGCATCGACATTACATAAAATCATCGGTCCTTTAGCGGGATAAGCTAAAAACATGAAAATCAATAGAGAAAAACTAAAGTTGTAGTTTTCCTTACAGTAAGTACACATTCTTGGTCACATGCGCTACTCTTCTGACTTACAGTATGCTGTAAATCTGAATTACAGTAATTCTTATTTCACAATGTTCAATGCCGTGAGGTGAATCTATCACTTATGAAGGTGGCTGTCTGTTCAAAGGACAACCTTGTTGGCAGCATTTCAGCACTCCTCTTATGCAGGCATAAGGTTCAATAAATGCAATGGGTCTGTGAAAGTCATGGCTATACAGAGCAAAACTGTCAAAGCAGGAATATGCTACCATTCTAAATTACATCAGGTTACTTTACACAAATGATCAGAATAGGATTTTCTCACTTTTGTACCAACTAGGTGACTGTGATGATGAATTCCTGGGCCAGACTTGGCCATCACATCCTTGGCATTCGATCTAACTGTCTGACGGGGTCTACTGCATCTCCTAGGCAACTGGGAGCTCTTCAATGGCAAGCAATGTGTTGTTATTAAAACATCTCGTCATCTAAGATTCTACCTACGCTCGGTGACCTTGGAGGGACACGGGGCTACAGGCACAGAGATGGTGTAGTTAAACACTTCAAATCCAACAATTATTTAGTAATTCACCAAGTAAATGGTAAGTTGATATTACATATTAATATGGTTAAAGTTAATGTTGATATTCTTATGGTTTCTCACTGAAATACCTCCAAGATTTCAAGGGGATTTCTTGAGAAATCACCTCATAAAAGACTTGGAGTGAAGAGAAATAAACTCATCTGAGGGAATTTAAGGTTTAATCTGCTGCTGAAGGCAAAGATCAGAACAAAGGCAGTAAACAAGGGAAAAAGCCCATATGGCACGTAGTTTGTTCTGCAAATACTTCCTTGTTTTTATAAGAAATTGCCACTGCTTTGTGTTTATAGGAATCCAGCACTGCTAACAAAACCAATGGGCAAATGTCAGCAATCACAGTGGCTCTGAGGAGGACACACTGCCTGGATGTGGTGATTTGCAACACAATGAAGAGAGAAGGTGAGATGTGATCACTAACGAGTTGTTAGCGAAGTTTGAATGCTTTTTTTGGCACTCGTGTTTGTGAGCCTGACAGAAGAGAAAGACACAAAACCCGGTTTTCGTGCTGCAGTTTCATTTCCGATTTGTGTGAAGTATGACGCTAACACCATCCTAATTTGTTGTTTTTTATAAATTGACCACTAATAGAACTGTATCATTATGTTCCCTTCTATTTACTCTTGCAATGTATGTTTGTTCCTGTTAAAGTGTTAAAGTGTGATATATGTCAAACTTCAAATTGAAATTACACTCATGTTGACACTCCTTGTACGAATGGTCTGTCAGCCTCTCAGCAGTTCTGCTCTACAAAAGGAGTGTTAGGAGTGTAAAAAACTTTTTTTTTCAGCTAAACTAGGCAACTTGTAAATGTGATTCTCTGTTGTCCGAATAAGCTACTTGTTTTGTGTATTTTCTATGATCTGACTCTGTTATTAAATCTCTTTTTCAGCTCCTGTTTTTGTCTTTTGCTTGACTCACTGATACTGTAGGATCAACTCTGCATTCATAACGTTGACATCCCACTAACTGGAATCTCATAAGCCCTCTGGAAGCTTTGCAATCACACCCAGCTGACTAGCAACTCCATAAAAAAAAACCATATCACCTGGTGAGAACATACAGGCAGGCTTTCAAAAGAACAAGGACACCCTGCACCGGAGACCTCATTAAAACTGTTTACAAATTCACCCCTTGGACTGGCACTAGTGCAGGACCACTGGAAGAGGAGCAGAGGTATCAAATTATACTGTTCCATACAAAAGTTTGAGCTCATGTGCCTTGTTTTTGAATGAAAAGCACATTTGTTTTTATCTAATATAACATGAAATACAGTACCAGTCAAAAGTTTGGACACACTTACCCATATTCATATGAATGGGTGGGTGTGTCCAAACTTTTGACTTGTACTGTATATGAGAAATTTTATGAATGACAAGTATTAATTTATGGTTTAGTCACATTAGAGTGAAAATAGGATGGTAACCTCCTTGTGTCTAAGAAAACTCAGTGGTTGCCCAGTGATTACACAAAAAATTTGTCACAGTAGGATTCCAAGTAGTTGTGGCAACCATTTAATTGTAAGGTGACTGCACAGTGGGAGGCAACCTGTCTTGGACTGAGTGCAGTCACTCTCAGTAATAAACAGAGTATAATTTACAAACACAACCAGATTGCCAACACTCTGCAATAAATCTGAGTCACCTTCGAGGATGCGTCTCTTTACAAAAGGGTATTTGATGCAACTGGTTACCAACTGGTTGTATTCTGATTATATTCCTTTATAAATGCAAGGTAGTTAAATCACAACTATGTCACTATTTGTGGAGAAATTTCTGAGGTTCTGGCTGGACTTTGTAAGCAATTCACATGAATTTATGTTTAATATGAATTTCTCTGTATGTAGACGGAAACTGATGTGTCCCATTTAATCACTGTATTCTGTACAAACAGATTGCATTTAACTGCCAGCTTGACCCGATTCAACTGCAAACTGGAAGTAGACTGACAGCAGACTGACTCCATCTTATTGCTGTTTTTGTCTTGATGTGCAAAAGTTACTTCACTGCGAGTGGTCACAGACTTGGCCCTTATCTTTGAAGCAAACATTTCAGAGGCGTCAAGATTGCAAATTCATTGCATATTTAAATGTCTATTCAGAAACAGCTTCTGTGCTACCTGTGCAACTATATCATGTTAAGAGACCTGAAAAACTGAAACCAGCTTTGCTAATAAAAGAAGCAATACATTTGGCTTTAGAAGATCAGTTTTTGTGTGTGTTTATTTATATCAATACAGTCTCAATAGTCTGATCCCTGACCCTGATGCATACATGATCGATCACTCTTGTTTCCAGGGTCTTGTCTTTTAAACATTTCGGTATGAGTATAACTGACTTGTATTTTTTTACTACTATTTGTCCTGCACAGTCTAAAGTTCTCTGTGCAAATCTCTTTTTTTTTATTTAACACTCATTTGTGTACATTATTTAAAGCATAAAACTCTTTTTTTATGCAGACAAAAAGAAAAACAACTTATGAATAGGTGGCTTTTCATCAGAAAAACAAACGCTTGCTTCAACACCGGAAAGTAACACCCGAATGTGTTACTAAAGCTGAAGAGTGTTAATTTACACATGTCAAAGCTGCTTCTGCTACCATGATACTGCTTCGTGTGCGCGATGTGTTTGCTCCTCAGCAAAAGTAGAACAGTCTGACAGGTCGTCAACCTTAAAGAGAAAATCTTCAAAGGAATGCACAATGGCTGCAGTGCACCGGAAAGAAAATCTCCAACAATATTATATCCTCAAAATTAATTAATCATTGCTGTAGCTGTCAAGACTGAGAAAAGAAGGAGGTAGGGTACTTTCCAACAGGAATATTCAAGTCATTGCTCAATAAATTACTCAGGCAGAATCCTTTACATGTTTATCCCATTGGTTTTATTCACTTTTTCAGTCATGCGTAACGTTTATTCAGCGCCAACACTCTTTTTTGTGAACAGTAATATTACTCTCTCTCTCTACAGCAAATAAACTGCAGTAAAGGTTAAGCATCCATTCATGCAACTCCACAGGGAGGGAGAACTGATCCAAAAAAATGGGAAACCATGGATGAGCAAACCTTTTCACGTCCAAAATGGGGCAGTTCATTGATAATGTCTCAAATAGAAGGTCAAACTTTTCTTCTGGATGAAGACCCCGTGAGGCTCATATCATCAGGGGTTCTGAACCTTTTGGAAGAACATTTGTCTCCAATGAAAGTAAATAAATATCATGACATTTGGAGGCCTAATGTGGCATTTTTCTTTATGTGACACCTGTAAAAGTACTGGGAAAATGTGTCTATATTGATCTTATTTGTTAATTAGGATATTCAAAATTAATTACACTACAAAGAATCAGAGACACCGCAAAACATACATGTAACATTTTCCAAACTGTACTAATGGGGAAACTGCCTCAAAAAGCCCAAATATACCTGTAAATACTGTTGAGTAAAGTTCTATGTGAAACTCATGATGCAAACGGATTTATGATTTGATACATAATTTCATAAATATAACATTTAAGTGTAACGGTGTCTCAATTAAAATGTGACAGAACACACAGTAACTTCTTGTTCCAGTATGTTTATCATTGTTAAGGAACTTTAAGATGTAAAGTAACATGTCCGCGAGAACTGAGTAGTTATAGCGGGAGAACATTATTTAGTTATTTATTCATAAACGTACAGTATCAAGGAGAATGGACTCATCTGTTTTTGAGACACGAGCCAACAGCAAAAAACCTGAATGTTTCAACCATGACCGTTGAGAGGAAAAATATTACTTTTCCAGCAATCATTAATGTGCAAAAGTCTTGAAACAGCCCTCATTTTTTTATATTTTGCTGGGAAAATGGGAAACCGGTACAGAGATTTATTGAAGCATGCAACCAAGCTTCAAAGCTTCAAAGCTTCAAAGTTAATATTTGGTATGACCACCTTTATTCTTCAACATAGTCTGAATTCTCTTTGGCATCTTTCTTGTCATTTCTTTAAGCAGTCTTCAGGAATAGTTCTCCAGGCTTCCTGAAGGACATTCAAAGCTCTTCTTTGGATGTTGGCTGCCTTTTATTCCATTCTATGTCAAGATGATCCCATTGTTGAGATACAGACTCTGGGAAAGACAATCCATGACTGATAGTGTTCCATTGTGTGTTTTTCTATCCAGGTATGCTTTTACTGCACTGGCAGTGTGTTTGGGATCATTGGCAAGCCGAAAAATAAAGCTGTAGCTAATCAGATGCTTTCCAGATAGATCAACTGAAGGGCCGGGTGCATCTCTCAGATTCTGTATCAGGTCGTTGCTGGATATTCTTTCCTGTTTCTTTAGGACATGACTTTACATTCTGTTCATCTGCTGTAGATAGTTTTTTTAGGCATGCCATATTTTTTTCTCCTCTACTAGTTGAGTTTCCTCAGATTTTTTAAGGACCCACTGCACATCACGTCAAGATATGCCACGGTTTTGGCTAACAGCTCTTTGGGAA
The DNA here is from genome assembly GCA_015106715.1 of Bujurquina vittata. Classification (NCBI taxonomy): domain Eukaryota; kingdom Metazoa; phylum Chordata; class Actinopteri; order Cichliformes; family Cichlidae; genus Bujurquina; species Bujurquina vittata. The sequence continues at coordinate 3,633 of VUQK01018695.1, read as the reverse complement.
TCACCCATTTTGTGCAAAAATACTATTCTGTGCCTGTGAAACTGGGTTATCTGTGACATGTTGATAAGATGTCTGTTATGTGTAGACACAACACTGGTTCATCACCTGAGTTAGGTGTCTTTTTTATGCTTGAATGTTTCATACTGTAGGTAAGTGTTATCATAACACTTACCTAAGAAACATTTAACATGAAACATTTTACCTATGAAACATTTTAAGTCACATAACACTGTTATGTGACTTAAACAAAAATGAAATTTCCCTGAAAATAGTCAGGTACAAGGATGGAACTGAAAATGAGTGAAAAAGCAGCCAATGCCCAAAGAAAAACTTTGAAAGACTTTCAGAAAACTTGGAGAACTATTGCTTAAGACCACTGTAAAACATTATAAGAAAATCTGCCTCGATAGAAGCAAAATATAGAGAAATGAGGAGTGGCCAAGACTCAATCATCATAATACCATTTAAAATGCTTTATCACATGGTATTTGAAGAAAGGTAAATCCAGCTAAATGTTACATAGTATTGAATCCTAGAAAGCTTGCCACACTCAAAACAGAAATTAGTACAAAATAAAACCTGTGCCAGAATGCAGATGCATGACTGTCTTGACTGTCAAATCACATTCTTGCTCAAGAGTAATTTATTTGCAAGCTCTAAGAAAAAAACAAACAAAGCTTTGAATCCGTACCCTGATCACCCAGTGATGTGTGGAGAATCTCATATGTAAAACCCAGCCAGCGATGCGTCTGCTTGTGCTGCACGGGTAGGGTTTTCTTTTCAAATTAAATTTAACTTATTTTCTGAAAATTGAAAACTGTGTGAACAATAAGAGGATGAATAGAGAATAGCATTTTCATTTGCCTTCCTAATCCTTATGTAACATAATGTAAGTTATGCAAAGCAAAGTACTTGTGACTCACTATAGCCTTTAAATAAGTGCAGCTAGAAGTGGTGACAGTAGCATGATGGGAGAATTTCTGTTACAAACAAATTAAGATGAATGGTTGGCAATGGTTGTTTAATCAATGAATAATGGCATACAGGAGAAAAGGCTAACAGGGGAATCCTATAGCCAATAATTGTGTGTGAGCTGAAACATGCAGCACAGGTGATTAAGCACGTTCAACACAACACTCAATGTCAACACCTAAACTCAGCCCAAAAATGTAGCAGTATAGCTAACAACTGCAGTATCACAAAGCAAACCTCAGATCATGGACACATGATCAGGAATAGGCAGAAAACACACCCCTGGTGAATTATGTTTTTGCATGTAGCCTGTTCTTCTAACAAGTAATTTCTAATTCAAAATTAATAAATACCTCTGTAAAAATGTTTTTGACATGGCGCAGCTCTCAGTAGCAGCAGGAGTGTTTTTGCAGCTGCATTACCAAGCACTTCTTGATACAAATAATTCACAACAGGGAGCATCACCACAACTCCTGTCACGCCACCTGCCATCATGGATGTTCAAAATACCAGCTGCTGCCACTCCAATTAAATGGTTTTTCTTTTCATTGTAATCTAGCATGGCCAAATGGAACTGAAAAGAATGTGAAGATTTTCTTCTTTCTGCTCTTCTTTGTGGCTGACAGTTTAAAATGCTTTTTTGTGCAAGCTACACGTATTCAGCAGTTCGTCTGTCTTACAGTGTTACGCTGTCACAGGGATTACAGTCAAGTGCGTGCACGCGTGTGCACAGCGCTTCTCCTGAAAACCTGAGAGTGTAAATAAGAGAAAAGAAAATCGAGACTTCCCTCGTGAGGCCTACGACTGAGAAATCCTATGAGACACAAGTGATACATGCAAGCGATATGCGTGAGCTACACAATCCTACCCGAGCTCTTTGTAATGGTTACAGATTTCAAAGCGAATCAGTCTGAGAATGCTAAAGATCAGCTGCTTTGTGGGAGGCCAATCATTATTAAGGTCATAAAAAGACAGTGTTGATTTGAAATTTTGTTGACATGGACTATTATAAATATCATTGTTATCACAGGTCTGGCAATAAATCATGAAGACAACAAAAGATGTTTACTGATCCCCTCCTAGAACTACAAAGTGGTCTGTGTGTACATGTTAATTAATTTCCTTCTTGCAAACAAAGGTGAGCTCAGTGGCTATAAACTGCAAACAAAGCTCAGCCGTCTCTGGTGACAACAGCTTTGTTTCATTGGCTGGTCAGGAGACGCTATAGTCATAACATTTTTATTTTACATGCCATTCAGTTAAAAAGAAATCTGCATTTTGCTCTTGAGCCTCACAGTTTCTTTCTGTGTATAAAAGAGATTTCAATATGTTACACCAGAATTAAATAACATCTGATCAACAGCCTCTCAACTGGCGTCTTTTTTTTAAAAACAGAAACAGCTTGTGATTTAAGCCATTTAAGTGAGTGTATTTCAACATACAAGCCTTCCAATGCAGCTTTAATTCTGTTTGTAATAAATGAAAACACAAATTATTACTTTAATCAAATAATAATAAAAAAATCTCCTGAGGCAAAGAGCCCCAGTTTGATTGCTGGCTACACAAAGCAAATATCCCAGACCTCCTACAACACAGACACCGAGCAGGCTTTTAGAGGAGACACATTAAGTTGGATTAGGAAAACCAATTAATAACTGCAATAAGTCTTCAGCCTCATATTGCTTCTAGATCTTGTACAATAGCCAGACAACAAATTGAACCAAACCCCATTCTGTTTTCATTCTCTAACTAGCCCTCAACTGCAAACCATTCTGATCGTGTCTCATTACTGGTGACATAGTTTTTGTTCCTTCATATTTTCTTTTAAATATCAGATTTTTATGAGGCAACAAGAAAACCGAGGACGCCAGGCATGAGCTGGAGGCTACTTATTGTCTGCTCCATGCTCTCTTTAGTTTCTGACAATTAAACTGATGTACCACTGTTAATTTGGCAATAACACAAAAATGATTAACATAACACAACATTATCAGCGGCAGGGGGACTGTCTGCTGTCTGCAGCCAGAAGGCCTTACAGCTTAAAACAGGAAGAAGAAATTCATCCTGTTCTGCCTCTGTCTGACTAATCAGCACAGTGATTCCCCTTGACTCAAACACACCAACAGATATGCATCGCTGTGATGAATCACAGTCATTATGCTTACCGCCTCTTGTTTTGCTCCTAGAACTGATCTGTTGTCCATACTTCTTTTATTACCGGTCAAACTAAAACAATTACAGATATTACAGATGTATCATTTCTGTGTGAAGTGGTAAGGAGTGAAACAGGAAGAGGGGTAAAGGGGACGGCTGCTAACAGGCAAAGTGACAAGTTTCTCCAAAATAGCTTCATTTGAATAAATTTCTGATGCAGCTCACAGTAACACATGTCACTGTCAGAGAACTCAATACAGATAGTCATGTTTTTGTAATATCCTTTTTGTAGTTTTCTCTCTGCATGAGGCCTGAAACAGAACAACATGATTTGTATTTGTTGAAAATTGGATTTTTTGAAAAAGAAAAGGAAAAAAAAACTAAAGAAAACTAACTCAAATTAAAATATAGAAGAAACATCCTAAGTTTTAGTATTTATTAGTTTGGTATATATATATATATATATATATATATCCAGTCAATAGCCTTGCAGCATATATATATATA
>VUQK01018691.1:41350-64136 GCA_015106715.1 Bujurquina vittata | reverse complement strand
TAATTGTAATCTCACTAATAAATTAAGGAGTGTGTGTGCGTGTGTGTGTGTTTCCTCCCATCGCTGCATTAGAGATGATTAAAGATCTTCTATAAACTCCGCCCTTCAACTCATGCAACAAGCAGGTCTATGAGCTAATTCGTTACCAGCAGGAGGATTTTTATGGCTGATATGTGTTGTATAAAATGTCACTGAAGTAATCAGCTGTTATTTCATAACCTGATACTGTTATTACAGCAACATCAATGTTTATGTTTTTTAAATGAAACGGGACACTTTGAAAATAAGCGTACTAATTGCTGCAGGTATGAAATCCCACAATAAACAACACTTACAAAGAGCTTTTTGGTAATGAATTATAGCACTGTTTAATATAATGCTTTGTTGGATAAGCGGAAGAATGGATGGATGGATGGATGTTTTAAAAGAGTTATTGCATGCAAACTCTCTAGAAAATGCCCCACAGAAAGCCAAATGTCGCATCACAAGGGCATGACGTAAGTAGAAATTACACTTGGACGAAAAAAAAGCATCAATCTTAACGTTTATCTTTAAATAAACGCATATTTACACTGCTGCTGTGATTCAGATCAAACGCGTAACTGTGTCACGTCCACATCAGCAGAACGCTGCTAATTTTAAAGACTGTAAAGTCGGCGTGAAAGAGACAGGAAGCAGAGCTGCGGCTGTCAAAATAAAAGCACGTGGACGCGCGCTGACAAATGAAACTGTGAAACTGCAGCTGATCACAACACTCAACTGATAATCTACTTAAAAAATGTATTCATGGGGGTGTTTGAAATTAAAGAAATAAAATATGAACACTGGGAGAAAAGGTATTTCTTTAATCTTGTGGAATAGTTGTAACACAAAACTAAGATCATGTATTTCAAGATTTAAATTAAAAATAATTAAGTTAGATGACAAATACACATCTCTTTGCTGTTGGTGAAAGCTTGTAAATTTTTGGCAGCTGTTCTCATTTTTGAAAAAGCCAACAATCCCATATTCTTTTTCTTGGTATTTAAGATTTTATATAAAGATTTAATGGTAAAATAAAAGGACCATTATGATATATGATTTGGACAAAATTTTGTCTATTTCCTCTACAAGTCTTGAAACTTTAATGTAAATAGGCCTGCTGTTATTCATTATGTTGGCTATGTACATACAATTACTTTTGAAATTTAGGCCTATTTTTAATGTTGACACATTGACATCCTTCTGTAAACATGCCCTTCATCTGCTCTATGTGGTATCAAACCTATTACTGTTAATGGCCCACATATAGGCCAGTTTGATGTCACCTGGACCAAACCAAACCATGGCATGGCATGAGCCACCCCACATGACCCGTGTCTGTCTTTGCTGTCAGCAGCACAAAAAGTTGCAAACATCCCCCCACCGCTTGTGCATCTTCATGGTTTCATCAGCTTATATAGACCTAGTAACACTTTCCATACAATTTCCCTCTTGTGTAGCAAACTTCACATTGGCAGAAAACAAGGAGCAATGCATCGAAAAACTTGAGCAGTAAATGACTTCACCCTGCAAACTAAAGCAATCCGCTGGGCCGAATGGGAGCCTGTGGCGGCGCTGTTTTGGCCCTCAGGCCGCATGTTGGACACTGCTTCCCTAATAGCGCTGCAGCTGAGCTTTTATTGTGACAGCTCCTGTGTGTGCGGTGTTTTACCGCTGCCTCCACTGACTTGACGCTAGTTTGCGTCCAGCTGAGCTGTTTATCCCTTCAGGAAAGTGTGTCTGGCTTAGTGACGACACTTCCTCCTCTCGCTTTGCGTCCAGAACTTTTTTTTTCCGTCTCCACACTCCGGGACGCTGGAAATTGAACTTTTTCCTCTCCCACTTTTTTTGAGTTAAAAAATAAAACTCCAACATGTCGCCGCCGTCTCGAAGGCTTCAGACGAAGCCAGTGATTACCTGCCTGAAGACTTTTCTGATCTCCTACAGCCTTATTTTCTGGGTGAGTCGCCGGACATGTAACGGGGAAGGGGGACAACAGGCTAATAAAGGAGCAACAATGGGCTCCGAGCTATGCCAACGAGGCTAACGACACGGTTTCTTCAAATCACCACAGAAGTTAAATATGCAGGATAAATGTCCACAAGTCAGATTAGAGTTGCTTTTATGTCTGCCGTAATAACCACTTGTTGAAAATGTGTTTGGAATTAAAAGCCGCAATTAGCCGTTAAAGTCACAAATTAAAAAGTCCCCTCAAGTCGCAGTGTCAGTTTTTAACGCATTTTTAAAACGCAGTTAAATCTTTTGAAACACTCAAAGTTTATTAGACTTATATGAGGAAATTAATATGGGGACTGGATCCCAGCAGACTGGCTAAAGGTTTAGCATCGATCAAATAACGGAGAAATACCCAGTATTTTATTTGAACGGATTCTCCTTTCTATCGAAATAACTTTTAAATCCATTCAGCTTCTAAAACTTTACTGCCAGCTGTGTTTCATCAAGGATGCATTCATAAATCTGTTTTTAAGCCCCTTTTTTTCTTGTTAAATAGCATATTTTGTGTAAATTTAGAGCCAAACAAAATGTGGGACAGAGCACCTGGTCAGCCTAAAGTCAGTCGTCTATAAATCAGTCATAGTGGCCATTTTTATAGTTAAATTATGTTTTAGTCATTTATTATCTCAGGTAACTGCTTTTAGTTCAGGTTTTGTTCTTCTGTGTGTTCAAGCTGCAGCTAAAAATGACTTTATTATTTGAGATTGTTGATTAATTGTTCATTTATTGAAAGACTGTGAGAACGTTACACACACACACACCTACCTGAGATGCTGTAATCAGATTTTAGCTTTAAAACAATTATTTAAGTTGTTTACCTTTTAGTAATTTGGCACTGACTTTAGGGAAATGCCTTCTTTATATTCAGTATTCTTTGTTTGTGTTGCCACACTCATCACAGTACCCTTTAACCAGTGAAAAATTGATGTTGGCTGTCATCACATGAGCAACTGTGATCAGTTAACTTTGATTCACCGTTTGGCAGATAAAGTCTGATAAAACAGTCCTGCAGTAACTCTGGGGAAGGTGCCGCTTCACCTGCAGTTTGTGGTGCTGCGTTTACCCAGCTGCTGTTGCCAGTATTGTAATAATCTCATCCAAGCATCTCGTTTGTGTCACTGAGAGTTCCCAGTTTTGTGTTTGTGTTTTAATGGCACAGCTGTTGTTCAAAACCTATGCACGCTTCTCAGATTAGAGACTTTGATATGGGGCTTCAACTAGTAATTTTTCTCCCAAACAGTGTGCTGAAGCTGTTATTTATTTATTTATTTATTTAATTTTTTGAGCCGCTGATTAATGGGTTTGTCTGAAAATGTCAGAAATAATTTGAAGATTACAGCTCAGCTTCATAACACGACAAGATGACATTTCATTAAAGCTGAGCTCAAGTTTTTGTCTACACGTAGAACAAGAATACAAAATAACATGATCTTTGGAATAAAATATAGAGTGCAGAATAAATCTTCAGATTTCTTGTTTAGTCTGACCAGTAGTGCAAAACAAAGACAGTGTTTAAAGTTCTCTAATTAATCTCTTTAATTTCCCTCCATACACATTTCAGTTAATCTGTTATAATTTGGAGCTCTAATTCGATGCTTTTGTTTAGTAATACACACATGTTTAGAAGAATAATGCAGGCAATTTAATTTTTAATTCTTTATTTTTGGTTAGTTTACTTTGGGTCCTCTTTTTTATGTCAGCTAAACAAATAATTCTTAATCATGGCCAAACATAACCTGGAGCTAATAAAGAAGTATGTTGGGCAAGTTGTGGCCAATTCCTCTTTCTGTACCAGTGACGGTGTTTCCATTAGTGGTTTCCTCTTTGGCGCAAACTGGTAGTTTAAAGATAGTTTAAATGTGCAGAAGAGTGATGTTTTTAGCTGCTCCCATCTACTACCTGTTTGCTTTACATCATGACAACAATGCTGAATTAAGTGTTAAATAAAAGCTGTGCATGTGTGCAGACAAACTGCACGCTTAGTTTCTCAGATTTCTGGTACACTTTTCTGCAGGCTAGCAGCAGCCAGCATGTCTCCAGCAACAACAGCAGGAGTGAGCCTGCACGGGCTCAGCGTTTACCCGGGGGTGGGGTTAAGCTTTAGTCACCAATTATTTTGCAGATTTATTAATATACAATATAAATTTACTATTATATTGTTAAATAAATTTGGCAGCATATAAAATAATAATTAAATTGTCTTTTTTTGTGGGCCAATAAAAATGAGCAAGGCCGCAATAAAAGTCTGGTCTAGTTGCCCAGTGGCCTAAGGAGGAAACAAATGTTCTGTTGACCCGGCCTCTTTTTAAAATAACTGACCTCTCTGAACATGCCAAAACAAATTAATATTGGCTGTTGATGTCTTTAAAGTCATCTTCCGGATTTTTCCTGCATTGAAAAAATGTTGGCGTGCCTCCCAAATGAAAACAACCCGGATCATGATTAAAAGCATTTAAGCTGCCTATGCAGATAGAACAGCAAACTGCACAGACTTTCTGTTAAGTAACATAAACACATTGCCTTAAATGTGTGTGGACTCTCCAAAGGTCCATTTTGAGACGGCAAAACCCTGCAGTTCTGCTTGATTTTCCTTTGGGGGAAAGCCAAAACGTTTTGGGAGGTGCTAAATTTATCTCTCTGGATTTTGGAAATGCCAAATTCAAAATGTGAATTATGGTGCTTGCTTTAGAAAAATGAAATAGGGAAGTGATATTTTGAGAAAAAAGTCTGAAGTCATAAATCTCTTTTGAGGGGTGGGGTGGGGGGGGTTAAATGCCCAGAAATAAGAAGAAAATGCAAAGACTGAATGTTGCTGCTATAACTATACAAAAGTAAATTTATAGCTGATCTGATGTGCGCATATTACTTAACAGGAACCATATTTGCAAATACATCATTAAGGCAATATTTACTTGGTTATTTACAGCTAATATTTTCTAATTATAGACTGTTGGTCAAATTAAACAGAGAATCGAGGGCTATGACTTCCAACAGCTGGGAAATTATAAGATCGTTTTTCACTATTTTCTCATTTTATGAAACAAATTAAATGCAAAAACAATTTGTTGTTGCCATACCCATTCACACGTGTTTTTGTTGTTGCTGTTGTGTTTTACAAAAAAAAGCATACATGAGCTTGTCTTGAGATGAAAACAGACACCTACAGTTCTCTATGTTAGTCTTTGCTCTGAGCAAACAGCCCTGTGAGGCTGCTGCTGCTTCTGCTAACACAGAGTTCAGGGCTGTGCTTTTATCTGACAGTTTATTGCTGCAGCCTGGCTGAGCTGATGCCTCCCCTCAGGCTAATGACTTGTGTGGGGGAGCATTAAAGGAAAAGCTGCTGAGATTGAGATTAAATCACAGGCTGAGGCCTGAATCCCAGATGTCTCCTTAGTAGAACGCGCAAGACAGGTAGATGAATAATCTGCAGCATATTAATCGCGTATCTTGCCACTGACACAAGTGGAAGGAGAGTTTATCGAACCTGTGGAGGCTGTATCCTGTTTGTCTCAGATACAATCTACCCTCTGCCTCATCTGCATTTGTCCCCCTGAGATCAGTGCAGATTCAATAAAGGAAGTCACTAAGGGAAATTGTGTTTTTCTGGATGCAGCCTGGCATGGTTCTTAAGTAAAAGTGTCCCTGAGGTTAATATTAGATTTCTAGAGCAAAATTCTCACCAGATATTGGTGATCGGTGTTTAAAAAGAAAAAGAGAAGTTCCAAAGAAATGACAAAATAATTTTTATTATCATATGTGACAAAGAATCGTGGTGAGCCAGTTAATCTGCTCATTGTTTACAGTTGCCCCCAGAGCTACAGAATTAAATTAAATGATTGTGTTTCTAAATGCTAACCGTATTGTTGAGTAACTGGTTGGTCTCAACCCTTTAATCTTAGGTTTGTATCAATGATAGGTCCTGAAAACCCTCTTCATCTTCCTCTGGCTTTTTTATGCCTGAGCTGACTCTCCCTTCTGTTATCTCCAGGTCACAGGCGTCATCCTGCTGGCCGTTGGCGTGTGGGGGAAGGTGAGCCTGGAGGCCTACATCTCCCTGGTTTCTGAGGAGAGCACCAACGCGCCATATGTCCTCATCGGGACCGGAGCCATCATCGTTATATTTGGACTATTTGGGTGCTTTGCGACATGCCGCGGCAGCCCGTGGATGCTCAAACTGGTCAGTAAAAGAGCAGTAGGAAACATTCCCACTCTCAGAGAGGACCTTGCTTGACTGTTTTTCTTTTGTGTTTCTCAGTATGCCATGTTTTTGACCTTGGTCTTCATGGCTGAGCTCGTGGCAGGAGTCTCAGGCTTCATCTTCAGGCATGAGGTGGGGAAATGGAATACATTTTTTTTTTTTGATATGAGGTACATCAGAGTGAATTCAGTTGGTTAGTGAGTTACCTTGACCTTACACTTTAAGGTGGAACACTTGGATCAAAAAGAAACTGCATCATAAAACTGGGCGAATGTTTGTTGTTCATTTCTGTGAGTGACAGTGTCTAAAAACAAAAAGTGAAGTCATGCAGTCAATCCCGTGAGTGCGTGCAGAGTCTGAAGCAGAAAGTTGGTAATCACTGGTGTGATACCCATTTTTTTGTGTTTGTTTTTCCTCAGTGGGGTTAAGCAGACTCATAGTAAACCCCTCTGCTCATCAAAATATGTAACTCCTTTGTTTTGAACTCATCAGATCAAGGCCAAACTGGGCGACGCCTACAAAAACGCAGTGCATAGCTACAACAGCACGGAGAACAGCAGGACTGCAGTGGACGGCATCCAGAAGACTGTAAGTGGGAGATTTTCCATCACACTAATGCTGTTCCTCTTATCTGACTTTATGTCTCATTGTACACGCCAGAGGGCTCCTGTTTATATAAGAATATTTTAAAGGTCAACTTAGCACAGAGCGCACACAAGCACCGCAGCAGTGCTCTCCTTGAACCATGTTGCTCTTGCCACTGAAGGTGTTTTCCCAAAGAGGGATCTAAAATTTAGCTTTGTTTTCATTTTTCTTCTGACTTGCTTCTAGTTGCATTGCTGCGGGATAGATCATTACACAGACTGGAACGGTACAGATTACTTTAGTGAGAACGGCATCCCCGCCAGCTGCTGTAAAGAGGGCGCCAAGTGCTCAACAGACACGCTGAAGAATGTTACGAAGGCTGCGAATGAGGTGTACACAACGGTGAGTTAGGAATAAAAAGCTAATTTTAAAAAATGTTAAACTCTATTTGTAAAAAGTTCTGAATCCATATAATTGTTATTTTTCTGCTACATAGGGCTGCTTTTCACTGGTGACCACCACGATGGAGGACAATCTGGGAATAATTGCTGGGATATCCTTTGGAATTGCATTCTTCCAGGTACGTCACACATTTTACTCACACTCAGCTTCTACACAGAAATAGGTTGTGGCTGCAAACTAAGAGAACAATTTGAACAGGCACGCCTCATTAAGCCAGGTGTTCTTCTGGAAATAAATAGTTTTTGACCACTGAGGCGGATGGTGGCTGCAGTGGCACTTGTAGTAGTTTGTTTCTTTACTTGTTATCAGAACTAAACCTTTAGAAGAAAATAAAAGGCCAGTGTTCAGTTGGAGGGTTTGTTTCTCATTTTGATTTTGCTGTGACCCATCGCTACTGACCAACAAAACAGGACAGATGAAGGTAAAGTGTGCAAATCTGAATGTATGGGATTCCAACAAAGAAAATCTAGTTGAGTTGTGGCAGCAGAAAGCTTGTTTGTATGATGTGTTCTCCAGCTGTTTGGTGACGGTGCCAAGGGGGGCGTAGCATGGAGACTGGGAGCTGAGGAAACACAGCTGTCTTGGCCCTGATTCTGCGGTCATTGTCCTCGTGCAGTCTGCCTTCTGATGTCCAGCTCAAGTTTATTGATCCATTTTGTGGATTCCAGTGTACTTCAAAAAAAAAATTTTGCTAAAATCACATGTAGGGTAATTTTTACACAGAGCAGCAACCTGCACTTCCTAAAGTGGCCACTTGAGGCTTTCCCATGTTTGAATGCCCAACGCATTTAAAAAGCTGTAAAGTTTGTGAATTACCCAAAATTGTTTTCAGCTCCACTTGATCATCTTTCACACCTGTTGTATTGTGAACTATCTCCACACCCACACCACAATGGTGGTATATGAAAACTCTAACACTGACCGTTTAGTTAATGTTTACAGCTAATGTGGCTGCAGAGCTTTGACTTACAGAGCAGGAAAACTGTGCAACTCAAAGTGCTTTCCAGTCAAGGAAAACATCCAAAACTTTTAAAGTCTCCACATACACAAACAAAAAACCTGAATTAACAATGTGACTACAATAATGATCCCATGCACCCAGGATAAAATGAGTAAAAAAGGGAATCAGTTTAGAATGTATTTTATAAAAGGACCAGAAGGACAGAATAATTATGAAATATATTTGAAGTTACCATCAAATTTGTCTGATTATCCATCCATCTATTCATTACTCTGGTTGTGGGGGCAGCAGTCTAAGCAGAGACACCCTGAACTCCCTGCTGTGAGACATCTTCTGCAGCTCCTCAGAGGTGTTTTCAAACCAGCTGAGTGACATAATCTCTCATACATGGCCTGGGTATGCCTCAGGGCCCCCCTCCCAGTTAGAAGTGGTCAAAACACCTTAACTAGGAGGCATCTTGTTCAAGATGACTGCACAGCCTCCCCGAATGACTGAAATCCTCCGATCTTATCTCTAAGGCTGAGCCCAGACAGAGGAACCTCATTTCTGTCACTTGCACCCACAGCCTCATTCTTTTAGTCTCTACTCGCAGCTCGTGGCCACTGGTGAGAGCAGGAACGTAGATCAACCGGCAAATCACCAGCTTCGCTTTTACACTCGCCTCGCTTCGCCTCAGCAGATCTGTACGGCAGCCACATTACTGCAGACGATGCGTCAATCCATCCAGCATCTGTCCTCTCTAAATAAAAAAACAGGAAATGTAAGAGTCAGAGTAGATTTATTTTTTTTAAATTATAAAAATACGACAAAACAGAATAATTGAATGCAGTGATTACCAAAGTCTGGGCTGAGACATCGTCTACAAATGAATACTTGTAATTTTCAGTTCTGTAATCAAATCAGATATTTATGATTAAACCATAAAGTTTAAAAAGACAGTAAAACAAAGTTGTGGGATTTAAGCTGCTTGTTATTCTTCATTAATCTGCCCTTTGATCCAGTAAATATCCAGCGTCTTGCCAATGAATAAAAGATTGCAATAAATCCATGAAAACAACAACAAAGAATAATTGATTGATTTGAAGTGACTTAAGGTTTCATGAGGCCAGTTTTCTGTTTGGAATGTAGATTGAAATTGTTTCGTGACCTCTGGTTTTAGCTCATTGGGATATTCCTGGCCTGCTGCTTGTCTCGATACATCACCAACAATCAGTATGAGATGGTCTAACCGTCACCTTCCACAGGTAAGTCTTTTATGTGGGAAAGTTATCATTAGGACTGAATCGTGCAGATTTCTTTGAGGAGTTGTCGTAACGGGTTTTCTGCCTCTGTTTGCAGGTCACTGATGAGCCGCTCCTGGTGCAAACTGAGTTGGGATTTTAATATTTTGTGTTTGTGTTATCATGGCCTTTTAGAGAAGGAAAACACTCACTACTACTTCTTTTACTCAATCTCACAGAAGGGAAAAATGTCTGAGGGACATCAAAAAGGGAGAATGCCTAAAACTTAGTGTGACCAAAAATAAATAAATAAATAAACAGGAAATCAGAACATTTCACAGGTCTCATTATTTCCAGGAGTAAATTAGGGAAATTCCATAAAGCATTTATGTTGTGCATTAGTGTAACTTTTTTTGATTTAATTCATTTGTCAACACTTTCATGTACTGTTTTGCAGTTGCCTTATTTTGTAATTTTGCTAGTAGCCTGTAGCTGAGCAGATGAAATGTAGACGATAAGCTGTTAATATTAAACTTCTGTGTATCTTTATGTGAAACCTATATAAGTCCAAGAAATTGACAGGAGGTCGCCATCCTGAAATCAAGTGTACACTATTCATAGGAGTTGTGTGCGAAGACGAGCCTTACCAATCATGTGGTGAAGTCCTGTTGAAAGCTTGCGTTCATGTGTGCCAACTACAGCCGGCTTCCTACGATTTTCAGTGTTAGTGTTATTCTTGTGTGGATGCATGTGAAATACTTGAAAATAAAAGATGAGATCCAGTGTTTCTGACAGTGTGCCTTCTCAGCAGCTGTCTGCACAGCTGTTTGCTCCAAAAGAAAAAAGCAATACAAACATTCTGGCAGCGGAGGTTATTTGGCGGACAAAGATGCCACAGTTATTTGGGGCCTTTTGAAGGATCCATATTAACTTCAAGATAGGAAAGCATCCTAGTTTTTCCACAGTGAAGGATGAAAAAATTAAGACAAGGCCTACATACATGTACTGAGTGACCAAGGGGGAATTTACATCCACATTCTCAAGCTCTGAACCTTGATAATACAGTGAGACATGACCAGTGGTTATACTATTACACATCTGATGCGGCTTTTAACGTTTACCCAGAGGTGCAGATATCAGAGGTGATTAATCCCCCCACCCCACCAAATTGTCTAAGACTGGCATTCCCTAGCTTCTGTAATTTGCAGCGGTGAACTTATAAGAAAGATTGCAGGCCACACTGTTTTTCCCTTCTGCCACTCAATACAGCAAAACACATTAACAGTTGTAACAAGACTGCACTTTTAGTTCAATCACTTCACTGCTGAAGGTCGTGCTTCATTGCAGCTGTCGTATTTTCACACGTAGCTGTTTTTCCAAAGGCTCAGGTCTTTTCGCAATGGTGGGGGTGGGGGATAAGTCTCTTAATTTCAGGTTTCATTGTAGAGCAAAAGAAATATCCAATGGGTGCATCTGACATGATGTGCATGTGCAGGAGTTTTAACCACCAGTTATCCCTCGGTGTTTTGTTGTGTCAGTGTTGACATAAAAAGAACAGGCCAGCCTGGTTGGACCCACAACTTTTGCATGAGCATGAATGTGTAAAAAGAAGTATATTTGATTGTTTAAATGCAGATTTTAATTTAATTCATTTACTAAACCAGCATTTTTTGATTTGCTGTCTCAGGGCAATATTATGTAGTTAGACTGCTTAGGGCAACGATAGTAAAGCAGCACTTCTGCTGCAAACTGTGGTCCTTGGCACTGCTTGTTTTCGGTTTTTAGGTACTTCCCTGCTACAACACACGTAATTGCATGATTTAATACACAGCTGATCACTTAAATCAGGTGTGTTAGAGCAGGGATTGGGGTCCTCAGGATAACCTGTGTTAACGTTTGGAGAACACTGAGAGGTGGAATATTTAAGTAGGAAAATCATGCACTAACACGAATTTGTTAACTTAGAGGAAATTGACTAACTTTATAGGAGGAAAGAATGTGATTGGACAGTTGGGGTCATTCCCTCAGTGAGATAGAGTTAAGAGTGCACCCTAGAACCAGGTTTGAGGAACATTTATGAGGTTTGGGGTCTGTTAAGTGTCAGACATACATGTGATTTATCTGGGTAAGCAATAGTGCATGCATGTAAATGATGTGTGCACTTGTGTGAGTGTGTGTGTGTGTGTCGGGAGCTTAAGAGAGGGCTTTATGATGGGAGCTGTAAGCTACCAGGACACATTCAGACACACAAAACCATACAATCACAAATACAGACTAACCCATCCATGCACGAGCACAGACACACACAAACCCAGTTATTTGGTTGTTGGATAAGTTGTAGAAAACGAATGCATGGTTCAAATTCTTATTTGAAAATTTACTTTGTTAAAATAAAGAAAATTGATCTTTTTTTCTTTCTCCTAAACCTACCACATGGGCAGTGCCCTGAGGTTGACTCAAAGTGGTGAATTTATATTTTATAGTTTTTCAGTATAAGTTTAAATATGATGCCCAAAGATGCTATTAGAGTCTATTATTAGGCTGCAAACCCCAAATAAACATCAGAGACAACAACTTCAAAAGTGACCAACTCAATTATCTGGTAAATTGTTAAAAAATAATGAATGCACTGACCAGCTAAGCAACACCAGCTGAAAGATCACAGCATACCTCTAAAGTGTATGATCTCACAGTGAACCCAGACCACTGGTGTTTACTGATGATATGACTGCTGATAGTTTGCAAAGGTCTATACTCTGGTCAAATTCAGCCTAATGTTGCAACAGTGATCAGACTGCGCCCTGCAGGGCAAATGCATGATGACCCAAAGCATGCTGCAAAAGCATCCCAAGGATTTCTCAAGGCAAAGAACTGGGACATTCTTCAAAGGCCAAGTCAATCACCTGATCTCAACCCAACAGAGCATGCATGTTCATTATTAAATACAAAACTGAAAGCAGCAAGACCCACAAACAAACAGCAATTTGAAGGTGGCAGCAGTAAGCATAAAGAGAGCGGAAACAACATTTTGTGATGTCCATGGGTTCTAGACTTCAGGCAGTCAAGATGTTAAGGTTTTTACTGTGAGAGAATGGACAAGATTAGAAATGAGTACAGCAGAGGGACGGCCCAGGTGGAGCATTTTGGAAACAAAGTTAGAGCAGCAAGGGCGAGATGGTTTGGAGAGCAGGGATAAAGGATACACTGGACAAAGGATGTTGAAGATGGAGCTGCCATGCAGGAGAAAAAGAACGACGAACACAGACGAGGTTCATGAAGTGAAGGAGGACATAAAGAGGGCTGGTGTGACAGAAAAGGATGCTATGGAGAGTGAGGTGGATGATGATCTGACATTGTGATCATCTGTAAAATTGTCATGTAATTGTTTATAACTTAATTACTTTAGTGTAGTATGAATAGCCACAGAGGAGGTCTGTATCAGTACGCTCCAAGTCCAATAACTCCACGATCTGGAGCATTTTCAAACCAAAAACATCTTATAGGATCCACAGGTCTTTCTGGGAGATGCACCATTACGCGCGGATTAATCTGCACAGCATTAAAACCCTGGATGTGCGATGATGTGTTTCTGGTTTGTTATTCTTCCTGGGGGTCCTCTCCCGTTCAGAATAGCTTCTTGCATCAGCGAGGACGCTTTACTTGAGCCGACAAAACCCGACCGCCAGGCGGCAGTGCTGTGCAGTATGACTCGAAGCCAACTGGGGACAGACGGAAAGATGAGTTCGGACTATGCTTTACTTGAATTTTAAACTATCTACGGGTTAAATTCTTGACAAACTCGACCGTGCAAACTGAAGCCCTGCAAACTTGCATCAGTGTTGCCTTCAGGGGACAAACGGTCCGGAAAAGATGAGGCGTACACAGGGTGCAGCTAATTGCAGACAAGCCCAGCACAAATACCTTTGAGTGGCGGCTGCCAGGTCTCCTTTGATTGGTCAGCTGTGGATCAGACGCTACAGAAGTCCCGCCTACAGCTGTCGTGGAGAGCAAATGGCTCTGCAGAAAAACCCGGAGTGGGCGGAGTTTTCTTTTTTCTTTTTTCCACCCGGCTGCTGGGTATAAAGAGAGGGCTTAACTGTCAGCCAGCTGGAGAAATTTGTGTTTTTCTTCCCGCTGCGTGGTGTGCTGCCTGAGAAGACTTGATTTAACCAAACGGCGCGCCAAGAAAGCTTTACCTCAGGTTTTCAGGTCAGTCTGCGTCCTTTTATTTAATGCCTGTCTAATAAAAGGGTGTTAGGATTTCAGCAGCAGGAAGTCAAGGTCATAGTGATGTTTCGGGCATGCGGTAAAATGAAAGTGATTTGTCTTTTTTTATTTTTTTAAAGATGTGCACCCGCTGCGTATTTCTCCTGCATCCACGCATTACTCCAGTGTGCTGCGGGTGCTTCATTGTCCGTGCTGATTATGTAAAGCTGTGACTCAGGGGGATTTGGCCTCGCTGTGCTGCATTTCTGCAGAGTCTGCTCAACCTCCTGCACCTTTCCTGCATCTAATCTTTCCTCCCTTCATTTTGCAGATCACCAAAAAGCGCCAAGCAGCTCTGCCTTACACCCCACCGGCCTGCGCTACACTGTAACCTCCAGCCTTCCAAAATGATGCACATCAGCAGCGACTCTGTCGGCAACAAGCACTCCCTCATTAACGTCATGCACCGCTTCATAGCGGCCACCAACAACATGGACGAGACAATCATGGTGCCGAGCCTGCTGCGAGACATGCCGCTGGACGAGCAGCAGACCAACAACAACGAACCGCCGTGCAGCAACAAGCAGAGGGACATGTACGAGCACTACCTGCTGCTCAAGTCCATAAAAAACGACATGGAGTGGGGTCTGCTGAAGAGGGAGGTGAGCAGCGGTGCCAGCTTCCTGGAGATGGCGGTGAAGCAGGAAGAGCAGCAGCAGCAGAACGGAGACGTGCACATGGGCGACAACTCTGACCTGGAGCATCAGTTTCATTATCACCTTAGAGGACTATTTGGCGTGCTGTCAAAGCTGACCATGCAGGCAGATCACCTCACCAACAGGTACAAGAGGGAAATTGGCGGAGGAAACTTCATGAGATAGAAGTCACTGCATGTTTACACCCCCTCCCTTTCAAAATGACTTGAAAACGGTGAGATGTGTTGTGAAGGGGCCCGATCTCTTCCAAGACTCTCAGATGGACTGTAAACTGACTAGGACAACCACTCTTGACCTCTCCTGCTCCTGAAAAACACCCAAACGTCAATCCTGCTTCCCCACCATCAAGCTCATGAAACCAGTGATCCCTGCACATGTCTGACTGCCTCTCTGCAGAGGCTGACATGTTGGTGCGTGGTGGAGGTTTACTAAATCAAGTCCTGATGAAGCACAGCTCCGGTTTAGGCAGAACCTTGCCCTTGCATTATCTGCATTAAGTTAATTTCAAGTTGTGAATAAAGTTTCTGCCCATAGGAGATATTGAATGCTGGTTATTCTGTCCCTCCTTTATTAAAAAGACTTATTTTTATTAAAGCTGAGCTGAAGGGCCCCTGTCTGCAGTGGTGGTAAAGCTTTCCATTCAATAACATGGTGTGCCTTGACCTTTTTGTACCATACCCTGTTCAGTTCCCTCCCTATTGTGACTGTTCTATGGCTCAAATGTATGTTGGTGGATATTTCATTTTAAAAGCCAATTTTATATTGATGCAGTAAAACTGAAATAAACATGAATCTAATGTTTCAGTTTTGTTTTTTTGCCTTTTATCAAAACAGGATGTTCAGACTTCCTCCAGTCGCTTGCTTAGACAGGTTTTTCCTTTCCCTCTGCTTAGGTGTGATGTTCTTAAGGTTCGTGTAAGGTGCGTGGTGAATTTTTGAAAACCAAAACTTGTAAACTACACTGAAGAGGGCCGGCACTCTAGATTTGTAACGTCCAAGGGGGAAATAACTTCAAATTGACTTTCTGCATGTTTCAAAATAATCGTAGGCATTTTAAGATTGTTGCTCCTAGAAGCATTTTGGCCAAGTCTGTTTGTGCAGAGGAGCTCATGGCTCTACTCGAGCGGAGTGAGAATTCAGCACCATTTAATATTGTCAGTATATTATGCAAATGAAAGCTGTGCTAATGCAAATTGCTTTTTTTTTTTAACTTCAGCATACCCCTGTATAAGCTGAAATTTTCAGTTTAAATGCACTTTGGCCCTAATATTCAAATCTTCAGAAACTGATCAAAATCCCTCGAACTTGTTTGCTAAAGTCATAAAATATACAACTGTGCCTGTGAATGCAACAAACCCTCTCCCATACTGACTTAATAACTGAAAGTTCAGCAATGATGAACTCTGGAAAGGGTGGCAGTAAAAGGCACTGGACCATCAGAGCTGAGGTTATTTGGGTGGGACAAATTTCATAAAGAAACAGCACTGTGGTGACACAGAGAGAACATGTCCTGTAAACCCTTTGAAATAGTTAGGGAAGTCTTTGATATTAGTATGCAGGTTTGCCAGGTTAAGTTGATCTAAATGTTGTTCCAACCAGAAGCCCATCCATCAATCCATCCATCGCAGCGTGAAGCCCTCCCCTTAGCAACAGCTCCACCAAGAGCAGCCAATCCGGCTGCAAAGGGCCACCCCCCACCCTTTTTCTCTCAAAGGCAGAGCAGTGATTAAGAGATTGTAATGTGGTGAGGGACATCCAGGAAGCAAGGGGGCCAACAGGCTGGTGCTCCTCTGTCGAGCAGCAGCGAGGACGCTGGGGTCAGGGAGTTTGCATGAAAAGTGCTGTGGCGAGAGGCTGCAGTTCTCCTCTGTCTCCGCTCACAATGGGCCTCACAAATGGCTGCGAATCAAAATGGCTGTGCTGGTCAGTGTGCCTCAACCCACTCAGATAAACTGGGTCAACCCAACTGGTGACAGCTGGTCATACGGGGAATGGAAAAGGAAATGCAGCCTTTTCCCCGATGGAATTTAAATATAAGAAATAAAGAAATAAATGGACAGATTTACCTCACTGTTCATTTATTTGTATTCCACACCAGATCATCACCAAATGGCATCAGCTAGCGATTATCTTCTAAATACAGTGGAGTCATTGGTAGAGACCAAAAACCGAGTTACACTGACAATTATACACAATTCGATCAACAACTTGTTGGACAAAGACAAATTTTGTAGTTTTGCATCTGTACAACAATCCAACCCTTTAGGGATTACAGCCATTTTTGTATACAGGAGGATTTCAGGGGATCAAAATTAACTGGACAATCTAATATCATTTTATAAGAATTGTTTTTAATAGTTAGTTTAAAATCCTTGGCAGTCAATACCTGCCTGAAGTATTGAACCAATGGAAAACACCAGATGCTATTTCCTCCCTTGTGATGCAGCCGTTACTGCACCCAGGACTTTTGGCGTTGCTGAGCTAGTCAGTACATTCATTCTTTTTAAGAATGCGCCACTCCTGAAATCTTTGCTGTCTGTGACACATTCATTTTGGTTTTTCAGCCTGATGATCACCTCCCTCACTTACACCGACACACTGACATCTCTTTGGGCCTCACATTTAAAATTGCAATGAAAAGCTAAAATTTGCTATTATCAGGCTTAAAACTTTCCTTTTTGATGATGCTTATCATTAGGGCTGGATCAGGTGACCCTGAACCATCCCTTAGTTATGCTGCACTAGGCCGAGGCTGCTGGGGGGGGTTCCCATGATACACAGTTTCTTTTTATTCACCACTTTTTTACTCTGTTTATACTTCACTCTTCATTTAAACACAAGTTATTATTAATCTCTGGGTCCACAACATGTATATTGTCCTGTCTCGCCCCCCTCACCCACAACCTGCCCCTCTCTCAGCCTGGTTCTGCCGGAGGTTTCTTCCTGTTAAAAGGGAGTTTTTCCTTCCCACTGTCACCAGGTGGTTGCTCATAGGGGGTCATTTTGACTGTTGGGTTTTCTCTGTAATTATTGTATGGTGTTTACTTTACAAAATAAAGCATCTTGAGACGACGGTTGTTTACTTGGCACTATACAAATGGAACTGAACTGAACTGATCTGAACTGAATTGAAAATACAAGGCCAGTACCACTAAATCTAAAGCTCACTGTTTACATATGACATCCAGCCATCATCTTAACCACTTATTCCATCCAGGGTTGTGTGAGGTTGGAGCCTTGCAGCTGGGGCTGGGCAATAGGCTACGTAGATCCTGGACAGGTCTCCAGTCTGTCGAGGGAACTTGTAAAATGCTTCAATGCCTCGGAACATTCAGCTTTCTAAGCAGGTATTATGCAACCTGTGACACCAGAGAAAGAGTTAGTGTACCTCACAAAATATCCTAACTATCTTTTAGCACTCAAAACTGTCTCAGAGATATGCTCTATTAAGAAAAATCATGGGTTTAGTACACTGAATAATTTCCTTGGTCAGATATTTCTTGCTGTAACATAGTGAAATCTTTTAAATGTTGTTTTCCAGCCAAACAAATCTCAGAGGGTCTGAACCATGCCACTGATATTCTGTAATACAGCTCTGACTGCACAAGTCTTCCAGGTCATGTTAATGTCTTGAGAAACCTGAGAGCAAATGGTTGTGACCGCTGAGTACATTGCAAATTTCAAGTGGCTCCAGACCAGTGATGAGGAACACTTTATGCTTCACTGACTGGGTTATATTTCAAATGTTAAATGGATCTTTGCGTAATATGAATCTGTTTTAATTCATCATAGTTGAGTCTAAAAAAAGGAACCCTAATGTAAATTGTTGTTCAGATATCTGATATTTTTTGGCACAGGTATGATGTTCCAGTGTGTTTTTGGCAACGTGACCGGGGACATGGCAGCCATTTGGTGTTGAAAGATCTGCGTGGATGGCAGACCTCTGCCCAGCTCCGCCTGCCAGCAAGAGGCTGAGTGACTGCAGACATGGCAGTGGTTGCTGTCACTTTTCCCAGGAGCAATTTCTGTTGCTCAACAGCTGTAAAACTCCAGCCTGATGGAGATAAAGAGCCAGACAGAGCAGGTCAAATTAACCTCATCCAGGCACAAGAGTGTCAATAATCGCAAATATAGCCTCATATCTGCTCATACAGCACGATTATATACAGTATCTGCCTGCCGCACCTACAACACGTTTGCTCTTATCACTTCCTTGCCCGTATGTTGACCTTCTTATAGTGACAACAGTGCTCCCTGAGCAAACACCTGTGTGCTTTCACTGTAATGTTTGCTTTAATAGGCAGGCATGCTTCAGCAAACCTTTGAGTTAGCTGTGGACTCAAACAAAAGGTGCAAACTTCAAACTGTAAATTCTATCCAAGAAAACATTTATTTAAGTTAAAGCGTGGTGCCAATAAGTGAATAAGTGAATTTTGCTTGTAGTTTAGGAGCACTTTAAGTACTCAGTAAGAGTAGAAAAGCATGATATGTAATAAGCAGTCCATCCCGTGCAAAATGTACAGAAAGTGAAAATGCTCATCAGAAAAAAAGAAAGACCAGATTGCAACCACAGAGGCTCCAAGCTGAAATCATTTTTTATTGTTTTAGCTGGTTACAGGTTAACCTGCATCACACCAGCTGTTCTTAAATGTACCTGTGCAATAAAAGAAAACCACAATGCTGCTTTGGGACCAGGCCACAGTGTTTTCCTTTATCACTGGTGGTTAAACACACCACTCAGTGGATCTTTAATATGAAAATTATTGATTTTTTAATCTAGCTATTAAAATTTAAACGGTTAATAAATGTATGAGAACGTTTTTTAAAATAAGATTAAATGGTGTCTGAACATTAACTTAGGAACCTGAGTGACTGAGAGTGCATTTGAAAAAGCCCTCCGGCATGTTTGGAACTGGTCCCGAAGGTAACAGTTGCTTCTTATTAAACCACGCTTGTTGTTGATGTGATTGCATGTTGCCCGCATGCAGCAGAGTTGGGGTTGCTAGGCATTGCCCTGACGTAAAATCGTCTCATGTGAAGCACATCGAGACTCACAATACTGCCTTGTGCTGCAGAGATAATGTGAACCAGCACGCTCCCTGATGTCATTAACATTTCTGTGTTTGCGACTTCTGCCTGACTGCACAAGAGCAGCATGGTCGCAGAAAACATCCATGACGGGCAGAAAAACGGCCACCTTCACAAAGTCATTTTATTCATAACTCAGGGCAGCTCTCTCTGATCAAGGTTGCATGATGTGGGATAAAAAGGAGGTTATACCGTCTGCAAAGTGAGTCAAGGAAGTTTGTATGAAAGTGCAGCTCTGGAACCAGCAGAACTGATTCAGAAGTAACTCCAGAGCTGATTAACATGTACAAGATCATGATCTTTGAAGCTCTTTGAACTGGTGTTAGTCAGGATATCATTGTGTGTTTGTGGTCGTGTGTTGAATATATTCAGATTTATTTAATGGCTGAGGGTTGTTCTGTTAAGGTCTGCAGTGTGAGTCAGAGGGAATTATTTCAGGTATATATTTCACTTAAGTTAGACCATGATGCATTCAGGGACATTGTTAATGGTTACATGGTTTGTTCAACATCGTAAATAAATTGGAGGTCAGTTTGCAGACATTTGTGGTTATTTTGTGTTCCCTGACAGACATATTCTATTCATGCGCATTATGAATATTTCTGTGGTTATTTCACTTCCCTTTGCAGTTGTTTTTGTGTCTCACTGAAGCTGTTTTGTGTCATTTTGTGGTTATTTTGTATAACTTTATGGGAGATTATTTCTCCTTGAAGACATTTTGTGTGGTATTGTGTAACTAATCATTTTGTGTCTTTTGTGGTCTTTTTTTGTAAAGTCATTTTCTGTTTGTAATATTTTTTCTTTCCTTTTTCTTTTTTTTCTTCACGCATTTTTGTAGTCATTTCGCTTTTTTGGTTGTCTTTGTGTCTATAAAGTTATTCTTTGGTTGTTTTGTGTAACTTGAGGGTAGAATAGTTTCTCTTTGAAGATGCGTTGTGTTCCTTTGTGGTTTTGTGTAACGTTGTGGCTGTTTTGAGTCTCTGTGGTTGCTTTGCATATTTTCTTTGTCTTTTTGTGTAACTTTATGGTAGATGTGTCTCTTTGGAGAGGTTTTATGTCCCTTTTGTTGTTTTGGTAAATTCCTTGGCCATTTTATTTAACTTTGAGGCAGTTTGCATCACTTTGGAGTTGTTTTGTGTGCCTTTGGGGTCTGTTTTGTGACTGTGAATCTACCGTGTCTTTTGATGTCAGGCTGTGTGAATAACTTGCAGCAGCACGGATATTAGCAGTCTCTTCATGTAGAGCTTTGGTCCAGAGACCCTTGGCCCAAGCCCAGTAGCCCTGTTTAACAATCCATACACAATGCTAACAAGACAAGTCTGGGAGAGGTTCAGTGGGGACATGATCTGACTCCAGGTCACACTAAATGGGATGAATTCAGCAAACTGTTGCTTTCACAGCTATTAGGTTGCATGTAGGCAACATGATGGGTCAGACAGGTTCACATTTGTGGACCATTAGAAATAAATGGACCCAAATGTACAAGACAAAAACATAGAATGGCAAATAGATTGCAAACAGATGGTTTGATGCTCAAAGGGAGCGGAGATGTGATGCTGAAGCAGAAACTTTAAGGTGGAGGACTGAGGTGAAATGAGGACGGCACACTTTGAAGATGGTGGCGGCCAGAGAGGTCACACAGTGGAAGATGATCCATTGTGGGTTAAGGGGAAAATGGAGCTTGAAAGCAAAGGCAGACAGCAAAGGTAGCTGGTGATGGAGACTGACAGAAGAATCTGACAGTGAACCAAGAGTCTGAACTGAGAACCAGAGAGGGTGTATGTATGACTCGCATACACAAATACAAAGCAAGACAAAAAGGGAACCACAACCGTCACAAAGAGAAGATATTAAGTGTAAAAGATTTTTTTAAAAAGCCGTCCGCTTGTTTAGTCTCAGCTCTCAGATTTGTCAGCGTGAGGAAGCAGCTGTGACGTTGGGAACACTGTGTTCTTTAGGCGGAGGCTTGCAGAAGTACCATCCACTTCCTGTTTTTGTCTTCAGCTGTGTCAGAAGCCCTGCGGTTGATCTGGTTGTATGTGTTTGCTGGTATGAAGTGGGGAAAAAAAGTCACCCTGAGTTGTTTGGGTCACAAAGGCTTCCCTTTGCTGGTGAAACCGTGAACCATGACACATGAAGGGAAGAGTCCACTGAGCACGTTAAGGATTGTTTTACTTTTAGAGAGAAGGCAGCGCCCATGAAGGTGCACTTCCAAACCACACAGTGCATGCCACTCTGCCTTTTATCGCTGATTCCCACAACATGATCAGTACGTGCCAGCTCTGCACAGAACACACAGGGGAGGATCGTATGAGGTTATGTAAGAGCCAAGTGGGTGGGTGTTGAGTCCAGCTGGAGCAGCTTACAGCCTGACACAGAGTGTCTCTGAGAGTGAACAATCCCCTCCACCCGGCCGTGTCTGCTGCTCATGCATGCTTATTACTCTCTCGCTTTATGTGCTGCTTATGTAGGTCAAGACAAGCCTTTTTTGTTGCATACATGCATGTAATATCAGAAGACATTTGCCTGCTTCTATTTGTTAAGATGCTCTGGATGTTATCTCTATATCTCTGATGTATGTTCCATTTGTTTCCCCTTAACTTTGTGTGGTAGCACACAGGGACTGCAATATCAGTCAGATATCACAAACCGTAGAAGCATAATCAGCAAACATGTCCTAAAATCATGTACAGGAAAGTGTTCGCTGAACAAAATCTCCCTCTTTATCTGTTTTGTCTGTTTTGCATGTGGCATTTTGTTCTGTGCAGCTGTCAAATAAATGTAGTGAAGTTAAAAAAAAGTTAAGTATGTGCTCGTTTCGATGTGGAAAGAAGAACTTGAAATCCCTGGAAAAACTGCAGTGGGAGTGTTGCTATTGCCATCATTTGTCTGATGCTCGGTTAAAAGAAAAAAACTGAAGCTGAATAGATGGATTAGCTTTGTGCAAAAGGAGCTGAAGGAGTGGGGAAACAACCTCTTTAAGACCTTGGATGTTTTAAAGTCTGTATGTTTTGTGTAGATGATAAAGGTTTAACCATCAAGTGACTGAGTGGGGTTATTTATGACCCTAGCCTTATACTATTTATATGAGCCATCCTCACATAAAGAGTATATTTATCGTCTACTATACTTCTACTTTAGCTTCTCGTAGTTTGTTTGTTTTTTTCTTTTTCTTTTTTTTTTTTTACAGGAATTAGCCCACTAGTGTGGAAAGGATGAAGTCCTATCTCACCCCAGAAATTTATATATGCTTTTTTTGTTTTTTTCTTTTTTTACTTCTTTTTTTTTTTCCTTTTTTTTTACATAAAGAGAA
>VUQK01018691.1:15262-41330 GCA_015106715.1 Bujurquina vittata | reverse complement strand
TTCTATTCTTCTTCTTTTGCTTCTCGTAGTTTTTTTTTTTTTTTCTTTTTTTTTTTTTTTTTTTACAGGAATTAGCCCACTAGTGTGGAAAGGATGAAGTCATATATCACCCCAGAAATATATATATGCTTGTTTTGTTTTTTACATTATAGACTTCATAATTATTCCCCATTAGGTAAACATAAAGAGAAGCAGAAGTATGCCTCTGTCATGTTAGTCTGTAAAATAGATGGCTGAGTAACTCTCACTAAATAAAATATATCTATAAGAATTCCTGCAGTCAGGCAGCTGTTTGTGTTTGCACCTGTACTGTATTGCTGATGCTAAAAGACACGAAGAGACAGGTGCAGCTGAGGAGTGCAGTGTGGTCAGTCATAAAGGGCAGCGGTAAGATTAAAGCTGCCACTAATCCACCAATCAGAACTGCTCCAGGTCTAATCAGTTCAGCAGAACAATCAGTGTGTTAATAAATATAATGGACTCTCATTGTGTGAGAGTCTAGACTAATTACATACAACTCCTGTGAAAACTTTGTTTGTGACGTACTCAAATCTTGTCCATTCAAATCTTAACAACCCCCAGCTTGGCCTCCTGTCTTTTTTGTCAGTGCCTTCATCTCCAAACCATACATGTCTCACTGCCATCTTCCCTTTCACCCTTGCTCCCATCCTTCTCTCAAAAATCACCCCGAGACCCATCTTCCCCACTCCACCCTGCCTACATGCTCTTGTTCACCTCTCTTGTGCACTGTCCATTGCTTTGGATTTAAACTCATCCACCATCATCTCTACTCCTTTGCAGCTTCACTGTTGCACTTGCCTCCCTCTCATTCACACACATGTATTCTGCCTTGCTTTGACTGACGTTCATTCCTCTTCTCTCCAGTGTGTACCTCCACCTCTCCAGAAGAGCTGGAGCTGCTGACGAAGAGCAAAGTCGTAACATACAAAAAGCAGAAGTATAACTGAGTGTTAAAAACACTGAAACTACTGTCTGTGCTTCGTATGCTGTGTTTTGATGTTGTTTGTGCTTCTCCTATTTGTGGTGAACTTTTGTCACTCCTGTCCCATCCCAGTCCCCTTTTCAACCATCAGCCCCGTTGAGCTACGTGTCCTGGCGTTTGGAGGACTTCACGGAAGCTCAGCAGTATGTTTGCATAGGTTGAAAACCATTCTCTGTATGCGCTGCATAGGCAAATAGGTACACAGTCGAAGAACCATAAATTAAGTATAAGTCGCATGCTGAGAACATGAAACGTGGGAAAAGGGAGCAACAGCTCATGCAAATGGCATCCTCCAGAGCTAAACCAGTCAACTGTAAAACACAGTTCCTCTAATGGCCACTTTAGGCTGGCTTCAATAATGTGAAAACTTTATAGAATTAAAAAGCATGTTTACACTACAAAAATAGTTTTAGCTTCTGTTTTCATCTATGTGGCGTACCCAAATTGAAACTGCAGCGCTAAAGGCCAAATTAATGTACGAGGTTTTCTTTGTAAGGTTTGTAATCAAAGTAAGGTTTACTATAAAGTTATTCTTGTATCGTTCATTGACGGTCTCTCATCTCTTTCTCAGATCTCCAGTTTACACTAATTTTAAGGTAGGCAGGCAATTATGGCAGTGAGATAAAGAGCTGAGCTGTGAGAAGGACAGTGTGCATCCACCTCTGGTTGGTTTGAATTAAACTGAGGGTGGGGTAACAGCATGGCTGTTTGTGTGAGCGTATTCACCAACATGAAGGCCTCCATTGTCAGCGGAGCCGCTGCAAACCCACAGACACTTCAGAAAACCCGCGGAGCACGGAGGAGCCTTGTGTATTTAATTCAGTTACACATGTAGCTGTAGATACAAAGTGCAGTGTGTCACTTTAACCACGATGGCACTTTGCAGATTAGTAAAATAAGATAAATTAAGACTTATTATGAGATCGAATCAAGAAATATACAGTACAACATAGTTGTAGTTACTCCAAATTTTTATTGTATTATTTTAGGTCATCTAATATGTGTGATGCTTTAACCTGCTTCACTTCATGTACACCTAAAAAAATTCTTTTTTATAGCATTTGTCCTGTATTTATACCTTTATGTTGCTAATATATTAATATTTTTTATTGTGCTTTTTCTGTTATATACAAACATAACAACAATACTGCAATTCAAACGTTAAACTAACCTACCAACCAAAACTCACTTTTTTTTTGGATGGCAATTTCACTCTAACAGTCTGTGGATTTATTTCCATGTGAAATCTGAAGGATGGATACACACCTCACGGCACCTTGCCTCAATTCCGCTTCCCTACAGTGCCCAAAGCAACACTAGCATATATGTCAGCAAAGGACTCCAACCGAAACTTGAGCACAGAGAACAAACACTGATCTGGCTTCAAAGAGTATCATGTTCACTGAACAAAGCAAGCTAAGATCAGGTTTTAGGTTATGTATGAGGACTGTATTTAAAAGATGGGGATTGTGAATGATCAGTGTAATGATCTGAGGTTGCTTCAGCTGGTCAGGTCAAGGTTCAGCAATGTCATCTGCCCCCAAAAAGATGAGCACTACCTGATTATACTGCATGGCCAGGTTTTCCATCAGTGGACGTCTTCTCTCCTAATGGCACATATTCCAAGATGACAATGCAAGGAATTGTTGGGCTCAATTTGTCTAAGTGTGGTTCAGGGAGCATGGCTTTAGTTTGGTCAGACAGTTTACTTTGATATACGGTACGCTGATCACATATAATGCTGGAGCAGAGCAGGATAGTGTTGTGTATGTCTCAGTGCCACCTTATGCAATGGTCACAATGAAAGAGATGTAGAGTTCTTTTGGAGAGATTTGAGAATAAAGACGAGCAGCCAATTGTAAGCCCACTGGTAGTTTGCCAAAAGGTACCTGAACTAATCCGATCTGATCAAATAAAGAATGAACTTTTGCCAGTATTCAGGCAATGAGGCGCACTCAGTAATATCATGTACAGTCAAGCATGGTGGTAGCAGCATCATGCTCTGGGCAAGTTTTACTCTGGCAGGGCCTGAAAGAGTAGTCAGGAATATTAGTCACAGAGCAATCCTGGGTGCAAACCTTTCCAAGTGTGCTCAGGATGACAGGCTGGGGCTAAGATTTACATGTCAATAAGATAATGATCTGAAGCATACTACCAAAAAGTACAGGTGTGGTTTAAGAAGACCTCCCTGTTCATTCCTCGTATGAATCTGTCTCTTAAGTGACAAGACTTTACTGCAGAATATGCAACTTATACAAAAAAACAAATACCTGAATCCTGTAGGATGCAAACCAGCACACCTGTGCAGCTCTGCATACTATCATCACCAATGTGTTCTACAACTGATTAAATACAAAAACTATCTACTCAGTTACTTTACATGCTTTCTTATGTGGGTCCTGAATAGAAATATTCAACTTTCACAGTGCAGAGCAGTAAGTTTTTATAGAATGGACCAATCAATATGCCATATTTTATTTCACACTTTAGTCCTTGGTTGACAAGATGGAGGAAAATTTCATCTTGGGAGTGCCATCTACACACTAAAACCTTTACAAAGGCTATGCACTGACACTCCCTATCCAACTAGGTTGGAATGAAATGATTCTGCCAAGAAGGGAGAAACTTCCAGAAGAAATGTGTGCCAGACTTTGCATTAACATTCTCAAGAAGATGCACTGCTGACAAAGGTGCTTTCACCAAGTTCCCAGTGAAGGGTCTGCATACTGATGGAGATTGCATAACTCAATGCTTTATTTCTAACAAATTTTATAGAAATGTTTTTATTTTAGTAAATTGTCTATAAACTGACGAGGAACAAACTAATTTATGGAATTTAATTTAAGTCGGAAACATAAAAAACCTTGATGCAATATTGAGTGCAAGTCATCACACTGTAGTCTCCTGATTTATTTGACCTTTGTATGGCCAAAAGTCCAAAGTGCACAGTTTCTAAATTGTAACCAGATTTCATTAATACGTCTGGGTGACTGGGTTTCTGGCACGTGCATGCAGCCTCAAGTGTTGGCTGCACTCAGAAGCAGACCCAGCTATTTGCACAAGGTCAATCCCTTTGCAACACAGCAAAGGCGCAATGCATATTTAGAGCTGCAGAACTCAAAGCACTGAGTCAGGAATTAGACACCACTAAATGACTTCACATCAGTGCATAGGACATTTAACACCTGTTCTTAAAGAGTAATTTCAAAGTAGAGCGGCTATGATTTATTTATCTTTTCAACACGGGCCATATACAGACACACAGAGAAGACTCCTGCAGACAGGGAGTCTCATGGGATGAAAGCAGGTTTGATCTGTCTTGAACACTTAAACAATCCCCAGACGCTCAAAGCACCACTTGGACATATTAAAACATTTATTCCTGCAACTTTAAGATTCTGGTCGGCAGTTTTTTTGTTTTTGTTTTTTAAGCAAAAACTATTATGGAACCTGTTTCAGTGCAGACTGAGAGAAAAGGAAGTAGCCGGAGCGAGCTTTACATGCAAACCCATTGAGCAGGGACTTCCCTCTTGTGTTTTTTTCAAAGAGGGCTGTTACATAACCTGATGGAGAGGCTGTTAACAGAGACAACAGATGTCCTCGGTGAACCCAAAGCGAGGCAAGACGCTTTCAGGGGAACTCATTTTCATTACAAATACACAGGAGTGCACGCAATAATGATTACCAACCTTAAAAGCCTTTTAAGGGGCATGTTGGCAGGAGGATCATGGTGTTATTTAAATTAAATAGACCCCCCCCACCCCACCCCACCCCTTGCATTCACACAGTTAACTTGCAGTCATGTACTTTTTCTGGCATATGCCTTTATGCGTCCATGTATGAACAATGCAGCGCTCCAACAGATTGGCCTTCCTTCCTTTTTCCATGTTAGTCAGTAGGTCTTGTCCAGACTTGCCCTCTTTTTTTATCCAATCAGAGTTTGCTGTTGCACAACAGGAGGCCAATGAGCTTCAGGGGTATGGCAGGGGCTTGGTGTAGAGGGCGAATCTGAGGAGGCAGCTCCATGTGCAAGATTCAAGGAGGCTTGATTTTCAGGGGAGTCAACGTTTCCCCAAGACTCTAGCAATTCTCTGTACAGCGTTTCTCTTCCAGGGATCACTTGGAACAAAGTCAGCCAGATAAAGTTTGCAGGATGTGACAAGTAAAATGGCTAAAAACTATAAACTCTAACGCTTCAATTCCAAACCTAAAGCATGTTTTTTTTCCCCCCATATTCCCAAATTCACCAGAAAAACTTAGATATGAATGCACACAGAACATACTGAAAACTTGGCAGCCGCTACATGCCGTCACTGCTGGGAGATAGAGCCCAGTCTCAGCAGTAGCTGAACTACAGTAACCCTGTACAGGACTGCACAGGTTACACTACAGTTAGGACCATCTGTGCCCAGAGGCCCTGCGAGGGGCTGCGACTGGCATCATCACGTCTCAGTACAATAAATTTTTCTGCAGTGAGACTTCAAACAGGAGCCCATATGCTCCGGGCAAACACTCTATCACTGTATTATATTAGTTCTGTTTTAATATTCTTATCAGTGCTGTAACAAGAATAAATATGGCCTTTCTTAACTAACCTTTGATTTCCATTCTTTCATTTTATGTAGCTTTTAAGAGTAAGTTGCTGTAATCTCATAAAGATTAAAGTGATACTCAGTGGATTAAATTAGATTTAATGGCTCTTTTGTGTCAGTTTCAAGCATACATGCTGGTACTTTTCAGTAGTGGAGGACTGACAGCAGAAACACATGTACGTTCCCTTTCTGAAATGGGAGGTGCTGTTAGATCCATTTCATCTGAGGTTTAGTCGCCCAGTGCAGACCTTCCCATCACGAACAGCTGCCCTGCAGGCTAAGCAGAAGTTGTGACATGTCTAGCATGATGCCGCCTTCTGGTATTTTGGCTCAGCTGCGTCATTGCACAAGCACCACAGCGACACTAGAACAGATAAGCTGTGGTTTGAAGAAGTTGCCGTGTCTGAAATGAATTGTTTTCATACGCTCCCCTGATCCTACTGAAAAACGAGGCGGTACTGATGTGGGCAGGATGGTTGTTTTCACACAGGCTCCTTTCTGAAGTCGTGGACAAACGTTTGCATACAATGTGATGGTGATTTTGGGCTTTTAATGATTTCTTTGAATTGTTCTTTTTCCAGGGTGGAAGGAATGTACGGCATACATCTGATGATGAGGGGATGCACACGTCTCACCATACACCCTATGATCACTCCAGTGTAATTCTTAATTTAAAACATCTAGGAGTGCGACTTTATTAACATTTTACCTTTGAATGTATGACAGAGCAGTTTTTAAAGCCAGCGGGCAGAAGATCGCTGCTTTCAGCTTTAATACTGACAGAGCTGCTGACATTTTTTCCCTTTATCAGCATCAAATGACTAAACCTGCTGCTCTCTCGCAGAACAGGATTATTATTACAGCAACAGATCACCAGTAGGGTGGCAAAGTCCTTCTACAGGCAAGTCGGACCACTCAGCAGCATTTTGAAACAACTGTGAGCACTTATTCTGCTCAATTTTCCGGTTCTAGATTTAGTTTTTAAAAAGCTTTTCTCCACCTTGATGTTATATTTCCACCATTTTGTTACATAGTTCCTCCAGTTTCATTGCATTATCTTTGTTTTTGGTGAATTAAGCTAAGAAAGGGTGAGTTATTTAAAGAGGATAGGTGCACAAAACCTGGTAACGGACAGAAAAAACACTACCATGTGTCTGTCTCATCATAACGTTTCTGGTAAAACTAACCCAGCAAACCCCAGCCGATGTCCTCCATTACCGGGTGATCACTCCTGCCCACAATGACGGGAAGGACCATCGTCAACAGGTCAAAGAGCAGCCTGCTAGAAAGCACGAAATCACTTAAGCTTTTTCCTCCTGATGCTTGTAAACAGAAGCTGCCAGAACAAATTCAAATCAAGGTCAGCTGAGTGGAGTGGTTTACAGCCTTGAAATTGCATCACACTGTTTGCTCACCTGTCATTAAACTGTAAACCTTCCGTGATTTTGAGCACCCCCAAGGACTTTTTTACAGCATAAGGAGAGATAGTTGCAGGATAATATAAAAATGTTACTCACGATAAGATGCTATCATACCAGGGCAAGCGGGGCTTTACTGTGTACTGACTAAAGGGAATATGAGCTAATTTCTGACCAGCTTTTCTCTACTTTAAAGTTTAAATCCTGTGTTTTAATTCTGATTATTATTATTATTATTACTATTACCAGCTGGAGTTGCACCAAAAATAATAAGCCCCAGTGAGGATTATACTCCGAACATAAATTTGACATAAAAGAGATTAAATTAAGATTCACAATCATGCTTTATTCTTGTTTATTTCTTATAAAAGAATCAAATAAAAGACTCTCTGAAGATCTCACACCTGTTGTATCCCATTTTCTTTAACTAAACTATACTTTTCTTTACACCTTAAGTCTCTTCATCTTAAATATCTTTTGTTAGTTTGTGACTTCAAACCAAAACTTCATTGATTGTCAACACAAAATCTAGTGTAGCACCAGTACAATAAAACTGTACTTTTGCTTTTTTTTCTTTTCTTTTTTTTGAAATACTGTTTTTGAATGAAGGAGGAAAATCTCAGAATAAAGGGATCCTAATAATAAGTACATTTCAGAATGAAGCACCAACCATAGAAAGCATTTTTCATAGATAGTGTTGTCAGATACACAAGAGGTCAAATATATTAATGACTATTAAATTAAGCACAACAAACAGTGTAAATAAAACACTGCAACACAAAGCACTCTGGGATCTGGAAACACCATATCGGGACGTGGGGGTGGGGGACAGTCGTGGCTCCTCTGGACTCCAGAGATGGTAAAAAGTTTCCTCTGAGAGAGATCCACAGGATTCTGTATCAGGACGAGCAGAGAAGACTACTGTCTATCCAGTTCTGTAAACAAACTCTCCATCTCAATGTCCGAAACAACCTTTTTTCGTACTGCAAGCAGGGACTGGAGCAGCTCTCGCTGGTCCAGCTTACTATGTGAAATGTTGAGGGAACAAAATTAACACTGTGATCTATCGGGTCTGTCCAGAAATGATCTCGGGGATGCTAGAAGTAAAAAAAAAAAAATGAAAGAGAGGAGGAGCTGGAAATGAGGCTCTGAGCGGGCGATTAGGTCTGAACGTTATGTGCCATGGTCTCTTCTCTGCAGGTCTCCAGATCTCTCAGGTTGACAGAGAAACCATCTGGGCCAATGGCCTCCCTGACTTAAGCGTCTTAGCTTTACGCAAGAGTTCACCAAGATAAAAGTCTTGGATTATCTCCCGTCGAAAAATATCGCTTTCCCTCGGGAACAAACTAAAACAGAAAAGTCCTAAACATTATCCGTCCCTTGCCACGAGAATACATTTATATAACCAAATGTGTTTACCCTGATGGCAAGATATACATATACACAACCATGTACACACATTTTCAATAAAAAGGTTTACTCAATAGTTCTCGTGTATTCAAATATACCTATAGATAGGAACCTGAAAGCTGCTTTCCAGCATCGACCGCTCCCGTGTGCAGGTCCTTGAGACGACTTCTGCCTAAGGTCAGAGGTCATCGGTGGAGTGTCAGTCGTTACTGTAGCTGGAGATAAAATCTTTGACCCTCGTTACAATGGACGGAGAGGTTTCCATTGAGCTGCTGCCTGGAGTGAAGGACTTGGGCTGACAAAATGACAGTTTATCGTGGTGCAGGGGCGTGGTTCGAGAGAGGCTATCGGCTGCGAGGCTTCCCTGTGTTTGTCAGTGCCTCTTCCTCCTCCTCCACCTCCTCCTCCTCTTGTAGGATGTGAATGGAGGAACCCAGTAGTCTCTGGAGCTCAGGTACACAACGCACCAGATCCACAAGTCCCTCTTCATCTTCCTCTTCTTTGCGTTCCTCCTTAGTTTTGCTTTTGTATGGAGAAGCCAAAGCGGAGCTCACCTGGCTGACAGATACCTGCCTCCACAGCTCAGCACGTGGCAAGCTCACTACCTCCAAGTGTGGATAACGTGCCCGGAAAATCCGTGCCGACATCTTCAGGCGCTTTAGGACATCAGTCAGCAGGAACCAGTTGCAAAAGCTGCAAGAGCAAAACATACGGCATCAGCTGAAGGGCAGCATGCAGAACACTGAACGTATTATACACTATATTGCCAAAAGTATTCACTCATCTGCCTTGACATGCATATGAACTTGAGGGGCATCCCATCCTTAATCCACTGGATTTAATGTCAGCCCACCCTATAACAGCTTTGACTATTCTGGAAAGGCTTTCCACAAGGTTTAGCAGTGTTTAAGGGAATTTTTGACCATTCTTTCAGAAGTGCATTTGTGAGATCAGCCACTGATGTTGGATCAGAAGGCCTGGCTCACAGTCTCCGATCTAATTCATCCCAAAGGTGTTCTATCGGGTTGAGATCAGGACTCTGTGCAGGCCAGTCTTTATGGTCCTTGCTTTGTGCACTGGTGCGCAGTCATGTTGGAACAGGAAGGGGTCAACCCCAAACTATTCCCACAAAGTTGGGAGCATGAAATTATCCAAAATGTCTTGGTATGCTGAAGCATTAAGAGTTCCTTTCACTGGAACTAAGTGGCCGAACCAAACTCCTGAAAAACAACCTCACAGCATAATCCCCCCTTCACCAAACTTTACACTTGGCACAGAGCAGTCAGACAAGTGCCATTCTCCTGGCAACTGCCAAACCCAGACTCGCCCATTGGTATGCCAGACAGAGAAGCGTAATTCATCATTCCAGAGAGCACGTTTCCACTGCTCTAGAGTCCAGTGGCGGCGTGCCTTCCACCACTGCATCTGACGCTTTGCATTGCGCTTGGTGATGTAAAGCTTGGATGCAGCTGCTCATCCATGGAAACCCATTCCATGAAACTCTCTGCATTGTTCTCGAGCTAACCTGAAGGTCACGTGAAGTTTGGAGGTCTGTAGCGATTGACTGCAGAAAGTTGGTGACCTATGCGCACTTTGCCCCTCAGCATCTCCTGACCCCGCTCTGTGATTTCACATGGCCTACCATTTCATGGCTGAGTTTCTGTTGTTCCCAATCACTTCCACTTTGTTATAATACCACCAACAGTTGACTGTGGAATATTTAGCAGCGAGGAAATTTCAAGACTGGGCTTGCTGCACAGGTGGCACCATGGTACCACGCTGGAATTCACTGAGCTCCTGAGAACAACTCATTTTTTAACAAATGTTTGCAGAAGCAGCCCGCATGCCTAGGTGCTCAGTTTTATACACCTGCGGCCACAGAAGTGATTGGCACGTTTGAATTCAACGATTTGGATGGGCAAGTGAATACTTTTGGCAATCCAGTGTATGTGAGTGTTGTTTACATTTCAAGTGTCATAAAGCAGTGGCACAAGCTGCTGTAAATAACGTGGGGAGACAAAAATGATGGCTGCATCAAAATGATGTGAAATGCCCAGTTTTTCCTGCTCTCACACTGGTTAAGAATCCTTCCAAAAATTCCTGGATTCCAGATCATCTGCAAAACCAAATCACTTCTAAGCTGGGCCAAGCCTCACCTCTGTTAAGTGTTTCATACAAATCCTTCAACTTTCTGAGTAATCCTACTAACAATCCAACAAACCGAACCAATCGCATAGCCTCTCTGGTAGAGGTAAGATGCTGGTTCACATGCTGAAGCAACATCCTGATCTCCAGTCCATTATTCAGTTTGATCTGATTTATTTATAGTGTCTTTGCAGAAAAACACCATACCATGACAGTGAAAACGTGATCTGTTTACTTACAAGTCACAACTATCAGTATCTAATATCATCATAACCCATCTGACCTAAATTGCTGTAGTTCTTGGACATACTGCGCAGCTGCAACTAAATTTAGATGACATTTGACTTATGATTGGCAACAGGAAGACCTAATATTATTTTACAGAAAAATCTGATTTATTACTGTGTGGTGCTTTGACTGTAATGTTTCATCTTTATGAACTCACCCCTGTGTTAATGACACCTGCACATGATAGCAGGGCAGGAGAGGCTCCGAGGAGAACTCAAACATAAGGCAATCTTTGTCCGAGTCCCGTTCGGTCTTCCCTGCTACATTCTCCTCCAGCTCCTGATTCTGCTCAGACAGCAGGAAGTCCCAGCACGGCTCCTGGTCAGTCTCTGTGAAGGGAAGTTCACTGAGGTAAGAAGGGAAGGAAGAGCTGGCAAGCTCGCTTCGTTGGTTACTGTATTAATACACAAGGTCTGGATGCCCTCTAGTGGGCACTTTATTCACACCAACCATTACACATACGAGTGGCAGCTCATAAACTACACAGAAAAACACACTTCATGGTGTCAGTCACATAAAAGTAGCTCAAAAGATAGCTTTTAGTGATTATTTACTGGTTTACATACTGTTTTTTCTTTTATAATCTCTAAAAATCATATAATTTTTCTTTGATATCTCCAGTTATGTGTTCAGCCAACTCAGTAAACGGTCTCAAACTACTCTTGATTTATGCATATCCCCCCCCCCCAAGAAAGGTGAAACATTGAAAACAAAAGCTGGATTTGAGACCTCAATAAAGAAAGAAAGAAAGTAAAGGGGACTTGGATTTTTAGCCCGTATCTACAGCTGTGTGAAGCTAATGACCATAAATGACCATAAAAGGTCCCCTTTAATGCTGTAAAGCATTACTCTACAGTGGAAATATAAAGCACACAATGACAACTGTAAGACCCATGCTGCTGGGTGATGGTGGCAGATTGTGATAAACTACTGAATGAACTCTGGTAAAGCCGCGTTCTTCAACTTTCTTTTCTTTTTTCTTTTTTTTTAATCTTGGATGCGTAAAACAAATTTTCAGTTATAGTTAAAACCTGATTATCTTTTGTCACTCAGTCTGTTCAGAAAGCTGTAGGCCACATTGTCTTTAGTCTCCCTCAATTCTTCCATGCAACTCTAATCCCGCTTTCCTTCCACCGGATAACTGGCTCCCTGTGGCTGTTTACAACAAAACACGAATTCTAATACTCAAAGCTAACACCCCTCCACATCCCAGTGGCCAAGCATGAGCCCAGTCTAAAAACTGGCTTCCCTCCCATCCTCAGGAGCAGCACAGCAATGAGATTTCAATTACTTTTATGCCACCCTGCTTACAAACTAAAACAGGATATGTGAATGATCAATGGGCTGACATTCAGCAGACTGACAGGTTCAGAGTGGCAGTTACTCACCGAACAGGGAGCTGCTGTAGAAATCCCAGGGTAAACTAGGATCCTGTTCATTGCGGCCTTCCAGGTCTGTGAAATATTCTGGAGAAAAAAGAAAAAAATGACTTTTTTTAATGGCTGTGACTGTTTGCAATGTTATGACCTCTAAGCGAAAATATGTGGATGGAGGCTGATACTGGTGCTTGCTGTGGACCAAGGAAAACGTGCAATGGTATCAGGTTAAAAGGAAAGTGGACTAAATAAAAACCATCGGCAAAGAAAACAAAGTTAGAGCTCGTCTCTGTGATACGGTCCATTGTGCAGCTCTGCAGCAGACCCAGGGTATGAGAGCTGTATGTTTGTGTCTTTCTGCGCCATATACCGAGCCTTCATCTCTCTGTTTATCTGTACCCATTTTCACACATGCACTGGAGCAGGGCTGCCTGATTATGGCAAATATAAACACAGTTATTTTGGTCAATACTGAGATCACGATTATTTAACACGATTATTCACAGACTCGCAGACAGAACTCAACAAACAAACAAACCAAAAAAAACTTCAACTTGTCTTTTAAACTGTGGATTTCCTTGAATTTTAGCAGGAATTCAACAGAAAATAATTTGACAACCGTTGATATCAATGGACATTAAACAGTTTTTGCTCGGTGATGTCCAACTGTCTGAATTGACAGCGAGCAAACGTGCGTCATGTGTCCTGCCTTGTGGGCGCTCTCCTGAGCTGCCACCCTTCAACTCAACCAGACAGCGCAGTGAGACTGCGGATGACATTGTCCGTGTCCTGTTGTGTTGTGCATCTCTGGATAATGTCTGGACTTCATTCTCTCAACACTGTTGATGTGTAAAAACTGTCTGGAGATGCATGTATAATGTGAGACCGATATGCTACCCAGATACTGCAGCAAGGTTGGTAGAAAAAGATGTGAATTATTAAGTGGTTAGTTATTTTTTTAACCTGGCAAAGTGCTGAAAAAGATCCCGACACCATCAGCACGTGGTGGTCATGTTTGTAACAAGGTGGCCGTGCGATTTTTCTTGGATCCACTGTGGCACACAAAGGGGGAACGACGGATGGGAAGAGTTTCCCAGGAAAACAGATTTTGACCGTCTCAGTTACGGAATAAGCTAGACTAGGGGGGAAACTTAAAGCAAGCATTTGTTGTCCTGCTTAATGATTATTAATTAAAAAGTCATTAAAAGCTTTAAAACCACAAAGAAGCTTTCCTCAATAAAGTGTTTGCTCTGTTTTTGCAGAACAGCTCTCTCTTGAAAAGTTATTCCTAATTTAATGCAGGAATATGAGTCCACTGGTGCTCAATGCTGCAACTTTTCACTCAATAAAATTCTCCAGGTCATTTTTTGAGTGTAAAAATGCAAGGATGCTGTTGGTAAATTGACTGCTACTTATATAGCACCTTTCTACTCAGTTGAGCACTCAGCGCTTTTTTACCCAATCACACGGCATTTTTATGTGTGCCTAAGTGCTTTGTAACTAACACACACACACACACACACACACACACACACTCCGATAGATGTTGGTGAGCTTCACTTTACATTTTCACGCCATACATAAAACCCACTGCCTTCATTGTACAGACGTTTAACTCCAGCTCCAACTCCCCAGTCCACTGGACTCACTGTTATCTTATGTCACGTCTGCTTTGTGCGTTATCATTTAACACACCATTCATAACAAGATTAGGGATAAATCAATCAGCGTCTAATCAGTCACAGCAACAACATGTATTTGATGAGCTTAATTCTATCAGTTTTGTAGCCGTGTTCCAGCTTACTAGGACACGTTTTTTTTCACTTTGTGACAACCAAATTGAGCTGCAAGACAACAGAAACAATCTGAGTCACACATCTGAGAGCGCTTACTGTCAAACTCTTTGCGCACAGAAGAAGATTTGACTGAAGTTCTCACATATGCTTCATGCAACCTGTATTGTTTAATACTCCAAAGTGACGCAGTGGGAGTGGAGACATTACTAAGAGTTTACTAATGTGTTGACAC
Organism: Bujurquina vittata; assembly: GCA_015106715.1. Classification (NCBI taxonomy): domain Eukaryota; kingdom Metazoa; phylum Chordata; class Actinopteri; order Cichliformes; family Cichlidae; genus Bujurquina; species Bujurquina vittata. Next base: position 27,070 of record VUQK01018691.1, on the reverse strand, counting down.
AGTGCTTGATGGATAACTGTAAAGTTAAAAACTGATTTTTTTTTTCACGTCTCATTCGAAACAGCTTTATGAAAGACTTTTTGTTGTGTTGTTTATTGTGTCACTAAGGGTTTGTTGATGATTAGAAACAACAAATTTAACGAGGAATAAAATTTTCATTTGCTGTTCAATGATCCAAAAAAAGGGTGAATAAAACGTACCTGTGAGGAAGGTTTTCATGCTTGCACTATGTGCCAGTTTGACCGGCGTGTGTCCAGAGTAGGTTGCCAGAGTCGGGTCTGCACCGTGGTTTAGAAGCAGCCAGACTATTGGTAAGTTATCGCTCGCTACTGCATCGTGAAGGGGGCTGAGGGCAAGAACAGACAAAACACAAAAAGACTTTTAGAGTTTCTACAACTTTAGATAAAAAGAAACAAAATGGACTATTTAAATAAAATTTATAAGAGTTTAAAAAAGCAATAACTATTTTTAACAACCAATCAGGTACAAGTTTTATTTGTTCAGTGAACACTGAGAGGTGACTAGTATAATGACCTCTAACCTTAGTTATACATGACGTTTGGAGAGGTCATTCTTACATTTATTACAGAGGTTACATGCATGACAATAAACTCAGAAAGAGTCCTGCGAGAAGCTGGAAGCTTTGGCAGCCGTGAAACACCTCTGGGCACTTATTTAGCCAAGTATTTAAAAGCATTATCTAAATTAGTGTAACTTCAATGGTGCATGAGAGCATAAAAATCTTATGTATAAAATCCCCAGTTTAATCTAATTAAATAAAGAAAAAAAAACATTTGTTGGCTTTGGCCCAAAATTAGTTTTTAAAAGATTTTTTTCTCCCTAGAATATAAACTTCCACTGCCATCTTTTCTGTGGCTGAATTCTCCCATAGACACAAAAGTTTTTAACTGCCATGTCTCTTTCTAATAATGTGTCTAATTAAAGCCACTGTTATGCAGCATGAAGCCTCACCGTGTTCCATCCTGGGCGCTACAATTGACATCTGCACCGTTTTTCAGCAGCATCTGGACAATCTGAGTCCACCCCCGGGAGGACGCCTCGTGGAGAGCTGTGTAACCGGCATTATCGCGCCGATTGACCTCCCTGATGTCCTTTTCAAGACAATACTGGACTACATCCTGCAGAACAGAGGAAGGAAAGATTAACTGTCAGATTATCATGCATTTTTCCTGTTCCTGTTAGCAGTAAATGTGTGGGGTTGTACCTGATAGCCCAAGCGTGCAGCACGTTGCAACAAGGTTTCCCCGGCATTTTTATTGACAATCAGCCGGCGAACCTCTGGAGGAACAGGCCTTTTGGGCGGAGAGTCTGAACCGCTGCTTCTTCCTGATGAGGTTTTCTTTTTGGATGGAGAGGACGGCAAACTTTTTGAAGCTGGTGGTGGGGTAACTGGTACTTTTGCATCAGCTCCAGCATCATCCAAAGCGAGGGGGGCACTGCTCTTGCCCAAACTGCTGCGTTTGGTCTTATTCTAAAACAGAGAATTACTGATCAGAGAACAATGCAAATTCCAGCTGCCATCACACATGTGAGAAGCACAGGTTTTAATCAGGCCACAGGGGGGCACTGTAAGCTTGTATATACGTGGTACCTTGCTTCTATCAACTATGCATGATCTCAATGTGAAATCATCCCGCAAGCAGCATCAGCAGCTTACCTTCGGCTCATCACTGTCACATAGGTGTTTGCTTTTGAACTTCCTCTTTCCTGAAGGCTTATCATTGCACTCTGGAGATTCTTCACTCTCCTGGTAGCGAACCGATCCTGAGCGAGTGAATGAGGGTCTCTTGGGAGGAGGCTCGGGACTGGGGGCAGCAGGACTCAGACAGTGACCTACCTGTGGATCTGTAATGGCAAATTAGATCTGGAGTTATTCTGAGCAGCAGATAGGAGATACACCAACAAGCACAATCTTTACACACCACTCATTTATCAACACTGCACTGATGCAGCTTTGTGCTTGGCCCATCTGCCAAGCCTAACATGGAGAATGGAATATTTTGGGTGCCGTTTTGTGCCGACATCAGACTGGCTGGTACTTCCTCAAGCTTAGCCATCTTATCCACGGAAACAAGATAACTGCTGTCTACCAGCTACTCCGCACTGATTTTGCAATCATAAGCTCAAGTCTGCCATGTCCCAGTTTATTCTCTACATATACACTCATGATGCGTGTCATCGCCACACTAACAGGTACATGATGTGGACTTTCTGACACACTCTTGGCACCTCAGGAATATCTACTGCAAATTGCATTTGCACTGTGTGCTGTATTTATGAATATTATTTGTCAGATTTAAAGTGTATCTAAATGTTTTGCATTTGCCAGTCATATAGTTATTAGTTCATACCTATAACATTTGACCGTCCTTGTACCCCCACTCTGTGACAGCTGGGATGGGCACCAGCCCTACCCATGACCCCAACCTGGATAAGTAGTTAAGAAAATGGATGGATGTCTCTCTCTCTCTCTCTCTCACTCTCACTCACATTCACACTCACACTCTCTCTCTCTCTCACACACACACACACACACTGGTGGGTGCCCATGAACAATGTTTGTAAAATTAAAACGTGAGCCAAAAGCTCAGGATTCAGGCAGTTTTTCTATTCTTTGATCTGTATGACAGGGCTGCTCGGTGATCAAATATTCTGGTCAATATTGAGACCTCATTTATTGTTTAAGGCAATAATTCAAATTTTCAACCATAACGCATTTGTGGAACTTTTCGGAAAAATCAAAGCAAAAGGATTCCTAACAGCTGATGGTTTTACTGTTCACCAAAGCCTCTCTTTCCATCATCTTGCCTGGAGCTGAACTAAACCTGCCACAGATTAATCGCACAGTCCTACTGTATCATGTCAGTGAGAGGGAATATCCTTATTAATATCATCATCTCAGGCACTCAACTCTGGCTGTGAGCACAGACCCCCCCCCACCCACCTGCCTGCGTTCTGTTTTCAAGGGGCAGCCAATCAGAAGAAAGTTATCTCAAAGGGAAAGGAGCGAAAACATCTTATTTCGGTCAGTGGATGACCTGAGAGGCTCCATTATGGCCCATTATAAAATACATAATCATTATTTTCGGCTGTGAATCAACCAAAGCAACTCTAGCAGAGAACAAGAATAAAAATATCAAACTGGAAATGAGCGTAACAGATGACTTTTAATGTTTTTCCTGCATGCCTGTTATGGAAACAACAGACATCCTAAAATTAATCTGCCCATGTGTATTTGCTCTGTTTCAGCTTCATAAAGTGATTTGCAGTGATGTGGTGACAAGAGACCATAAAAACTCAAAGACATTCGGTGACTACAAGCATCTACGGGTGAAAAAAAAAACTGCTGGCGACAAAATGTAGGCAGGTCCCACACTGGTAAACCTGTCTCAACTTTGAGGAGAGCTGTTGAACTGACACCCTATCACAGGGTAGCAAATATATTACAGGGTTACCTGGGCAACCGGAGACTGGAATGTCTGCTAGCGACCAGCTGTCAGCGACAAAGCGATGCGCAACGAGCGAATTGCTTCCTGCGTGGACACAGCTTGAGTCTCCGAGCTAAGTGACAGTTCTGAGCGATTCATTCTTAAATCCACTAAACAGAAATTTCTTTTATGAACAATCTCAGAACTCGGGGAGAATCGGCGTCATCACCTTTCCCGTTTATGGCGCAGAAGCTAATGAAAGCAAGAACAATGCTAAATGATTTAGTGATATGTGTGTGTTTTATCTAACAGTCACCTAAAACCCCATAAAATTTGGAGGAATCAATGATTCAAGGATGAATAAAAATAAAGTTATGATGGTTGAAAAAGATGAAAGCAACATGCAAGAGTCATTTTTGTGACTTCCACACTTCCGCAACTATCAGAAAGGACTAAAGCAGCTGATCTGCAAACTTTTTTGCTGCTGTGGACAGAAGTTGATGAATTCATATGTACATGTATACAGGCTATACAACTACTCCACGGAGTAAAACGAAGCTTCATGTATAATCAGTACTGATTTATTTATCAGATTTTTATTTTTTTTTAAAGAATGAATAATCACTTAGTCTATGAAACGTCAAAAAAGATGACAAATACCCATCACGAGCCAACAGAGCCAAATGTTTTGTCGCTTATTATGGTCAGCAGCCAAAAAAGGATTAATGTATAATGGCATTAAAAGAGAATGATTCAGGCTTTTTTTTTTGTGAGGCTGTTACTAACTAATGTTTGACATGCTTAAAGGACTAAAAAAACAAAACAAACAACAATAATTTTTATTTTCAATTAATCTGCTGATTAATTTTCACTAATATTTTTGAATGATAAATGTCTTAAAAATACCCACCAAAATTGCTGCAAATTCATTTTTAACAATCAATTAACCGATTGATTAAATGACAACTCACTGCAAAATTTCGGCTCAACCAGCCATTCAAGCAGCTTTGGATTGCATTTAAAAAAAAAACAAAAAAAAAAAACGCTTATAGCACAAAAATCCTGAATCATTCACTTCTAACACTGTTATAAATGAATCCTTTGTTTGGCTGCTGATCATAATAACCTTTAATTGATCTCTACCTGCTGGGACTCCAGTGTCCTGTCTCAGGGTGTCAGATTCTTCCAGGTGTTCTCCATCTTCCAGCTTGTCTTTCTCCGTGATATATTCACCAGTCTGATACTTCTTGCTGCGACATCGCCGACGTTTCTTACGAGCAGGCGTGCCGCCCTCTGCGCCAGCTGTTTTGCCCTTGCCCTGAAGCGCACGTTCTGGCAGGGGGTTCGATCGAGGCCTCCCTCTCGGACGGCGGGCAGGTTGGGCTGGAGTCAGAGGGGGTGAAGGAGAAACTGCGGGAGGAGGCATCGGTGGCGGTGGCGGGGAGGGCGTCGCAAAGCCCCAGAGGTCAAGTCGAGCATCATCAACTCGCCGCCGTCCTCGCCTCAGTCTTGGGAAGGAGCACTCTGTGGCTTCGGCATCCTTGGTTGATACGGCAGAGCTATTGAGAGAAGCTGAAGTCTCCACACGCTGAAGACTGCTATCTGCAACTGATTAAATCACATCTGATTGTTACATTCACACCAGCTTCTATGCCGAGACATTGACTGCAGGTTACTTATCTCCAAAACTGAAACTGAACTGTGAGCAGTAGACATAACGTTTCTTACACAACTAAAAGCGTGATTAAATTTATTATAGATATCCAAAATTTTGCATACTGTGGAGCATTTTTAAGGGCTGTAAAAGCGATAGGATTACAAAGAAACTACCTGCTTTGTTGTAGGTTGGCTGCTCAGCCTTGCTGGGACTGATCTTGTCCCTTGGAATCGCCTCTTTAGTCTGAGGGGAAAGTTTTCCCACTGACAAACTCTGCTCTGGCACAGGTGCACATTGTTTCTTCTGCAGAAATACACAGGGGACAGAGTGAGCACGCTCTATTGGAGGTTATTGATCACAAGCCTCTCATGGTGACAGAGAGCATGCAAGAGACTCACAATAAGCCCTTGAAAGTTGAATCATCAGTCATAACTTAATAATATGGAAGGGAGCTCTGAATCGCCTTTTAACTCTTTAAGATCTTAAAAGATGATTGCTACCTTATATATTTCCTCACAATTTAATCAAAGGGAAATGATTAGAGATGAACGGAGGCCTTTTAGAGAGTAGTAGAAATTAATAATTTACCTTCTTATTAGAGGACACTTTGGTTGGAGTACTTTCTGTCTCTTGCTTTTTCCTTCCTGCAGCCTTCTTTAATGCATCCGTTGGTGATTTCTCCTTTGCCGGCTTCTTAGGACTGGCCTTTCTTTGTTTGATGGCAGCAGCTTTTGATTTGGTTGGCGACTCCTCTTTGGTTCCATTTGTTTTCTTCTCAAATTTGTCGCCTCCCCCTGCACGCTGGCCTGTAAGAATAGATGCAACCATGCCCTCCAATTTGTCACCGGGAGGACTGTCTGACGGCCCAGTTTCTTTCCTCAATATCTCCCCCTCTAACACCTGGGCTAGTTTACTCTCCATTCTGTTCCCATTTGTTGATACACTGCTCCCAAAGAGATGAGACTGGCCTGTGGGCTTCGAGGAGCCTTGCTTCACCTGAAGTCCCATGTGCTCTCCCTGACTGGTGTGCATATCTGTGTTATTCTCCAAAGGCTCAGTGGCGTTTGCCTTGTCATGTCTTTTCATAACTTGAGTAAAATCCTCTTGAGATGGTGCACTCGGCCACTTTTCCACAGACCAGCATGGCGTGTATTCAAAAGTAGAGGTATGCTTAGATTGTATATCTTGGCTTCCTGCGAGTGGATTCGGAACATCACCTTTTCGTGATGCAACAGAAGAGGCTTGGGAATTACCTTCGCCCGTCAGTGCTGTTGTATCAAGAGCTTGCTGCTTTACAATGGACGCAAGGTTAGACAGAGGAGACTTCATTCTCTCCCACTTATCATCCTCGGGTTTGGACGGGCTGTGATGGGCACTTGGAAACTTGCATCCTTCTGTAACTGCGGTGCCCTTGGCCTTTGGAGATCCTTGCATGACTTTTCTCTGAACAGAAGAAGCTTGATGTGAGAGATGAGATGCCTGTTGCCAAGCTGGACTGACAACAGGAGCAGAGTACGGTGCCGCTGTTTTGCCAGGTCCAGATTTCTGAGGAATTTGAGCATTGGTGGAGCTTAAGAGCGCAGTGGTTAGGGCTCCTTTTGAGGGACAGTTCTTAGTTATGGCTGTGCTGGTGTTTTTAACATGCTTGACACTGTGAGCATGTTGATTACCCTTCATCAGACAGGATGGCTTCTTTCCTCCTGAGGCCAGATGTTCTCCTTGGTCAATTATAGATATAAACTCCTGCTTTGCAAAGCTCTGGAATTCATCTGCAAACGTCCCTTTTCCATCTTTGCCCCTTAGAGTAGAAGCCAGTATCGGACTAGCCACTCCTACATATGTACCGGGGATGCTTTTTATTGAATCCTGTGAAGATCCCTTAGCCCACGCTGGTTTGGGTTCTGGGATCTGGTGATTCTGAGGCCTATTTAATTGCTTTTGATGAGACCCATTTCTGTGGGTATTTGGTAAGACGGGGTATTGCACAGCGGAGCTGTAAGTTGCAGAATGAGTCTTCTTTGAATTCAAAAAATCTCTCTGATTTGACTCATTGTGGGGCTCCATCATATTAACAGGAGGGTCATTTAAGCATTTAGGGCGTTTTGATTTAGCAGACAAATCAAGAGGTACATCTCTTGGTTCAACTGAGCAGACTGTGTGGTCGTCTGCACTGGGTGATGTTGTTTTCAGAGAGCCCATGGCTGCTTTGTCTATGCTGTTGCTCTTCTCCACATGGTTCAGCAGCCTGCTCTGAGAGGCAATGTTGGCCAATGCAGAACCACAGCAAATAGCAGCGGTCGGAGACAAGGTGTAGTGAGTGGGCGCAGCTGAAGTTAATGATGGGTGTTGCAACGGTAGGGCAATAGCCGGTGAGGCTACCACAGAAGCTAAAGATTTATGTTCTCCTACAGATTTAGCATTCTTACTTGATGCGTGGTTAGATTTGAGTTTTGAGGTTGATGTGCCTGCCTTTTTCTCTGTAGCCAGAGTTCGGCCCACAGACAACGAATAGGGATAGGTCCGCATGAGAGGTGTCCCACCTGAGCTTTGAGGCTGGATTTCATTCTGAAACTGAGTGGCCGTGGCTTCTCTCAATGCTGCAATCTGACCTAATGCTGGTGGAAGATTCATTTTACAAAGTGGAGAGGAAAAATTTGTGTTGGGAAGAAAGGCAACAGTCTGGGCTGGTTTAAACATGGCAGAGCACTGAAACCTAGGTGGAACACTTTGCACAGATTGTGTCTGTGGATGGGATTTCTTACTGGATGTCACATTGCTATGACAGGGGCTGAGTGACTCCTCCTGGTTAACTTTTACACCACTTGACCACTGAGGAGCGGGGAAGACCCCAGAACCATCAGCTTTGAGCTTAGAGGCTTCTGCCCTTTTGTCTGTTCTCTTCTCTGAGCTGGTGAGGACCAAGCCGGACATTGGTGCATTGTTGGGCTGTTGAGGTGGGGAAAGTTCAGGGCTGTGGTTGTAGTTGTCCAGGCAGGCTTTTACTGTCTTACAGTCTTTTGTTGGAGTCGTCTTATTTTGCTGACTGAGGGTAACATCTCCTCTGAACTCAGGGGGGAGCGTCTGGGGGGGGTTTCCCACCATGCTAGTAGACGCTTTATTTGGAGCACTGATCTCTCTGCTCACCGTGCCTCCATCCCCTACATTCATTAGTGTGGGATCCACCTGAGTAATAAGAGAAGTTCATGAAGCCGGTGTTAATTATATAAGAGGACATGATGCACTAACTAAGTAATGTAACTTCAGCAGAAAACAACAACAAAAAAACAAAAACAATTACCTGCATAGGTGTTTCTTTAGCACAACATGCCTCAGGGGGTAGCTGAGTCAGTCAGGTGAGAGTTTTCCTTCAAATACAGTGATATGCTGCAAAATACACAAGAAAGAAAGGGAAAAAACACTTGCTGTGATTACTGTTAGCGCTGTTCTCGTTTCAGCTACAGAAAATATCTGTTCAACTAAACCTTTGTGAAGAAATAAGTAACCAAGTTTGGGCAACTGAAAACTTCCTTTCATCAAGACATGCTTGGAGTTCAGATGTGTTACAATTTCCTCAGAGCAAGGAGACAATCTAGAGCAGCAGAGAGAAGTGTGGTAAACTGACGGAACATATTTGTTGTGTTATTCCCTTTGATTTTATTTTGTTGCACGCAGGGAATACTGAAAAACTGCCAGTGCTCTTCTATCCGCAATGTGAGCTGCCTTCACTAAAAATTGTACGTTCACCGAGTGAAATGAGATCTAATGCATTAGTTGCAACATAGAAGGATTAAGAGCCAAAGAACCCTTGGCAGAGACACGTGAGAAACCAACACCAAACGATCACCTCTTTCATGTTCCATCTCATTTCTGCAAGTTAACCTTAACTCTGATGTTCTGCTGAAACCTATGTTGGAAAGGAGATGGTTTTAATCCCCTCGACAACCTCCCTACCGCAGAATCCATATCATGCAAAATAGTACAGCATGCAAGAAATATGAGAAACCATAAAAGGTTTTTCAAACCAAAAAGTTCAATCCTATTCAAATAATTACATGCTTTCCATAATAAAACTGGGCACAACAATTTCTGCGTCACTTGAAAGTCCATTCTCTGTGTATATTCACTAGGTTTCACGTTTCCACGTCACACTTGTTATAAAATTATCCTTGTTGAACACAGAGAAAGTTTCCCCTTCAGCAGATGCACGCTAGATGCATGAGTAAAAAAAGGACACTACTACAGGGCCTTTCAAGCTCAATAAAGAGAATTTGCAGAGCGATTTGCACCTAAGTGCAATTGGCAGCGTACAATAAAGGTTTACAGTAGCCTGAGTATACACTGTACCACTGTATTAGGAAAAACATGCACTAAAAATGCAATATTACTAGATGTGATCTGGAGTCAGCAGAGTCACAATATTACAGGATAAAAAACCATAATCGGGACACCCCTAGTTCTTTACTGCAGGCGCCCAGTGAGAAATGCTTTTAACAGTCACTTCAAACAGAGGCTCTTCCGAAAGCGACCCGAGGCCTGTCCCCAGAAGGCTCATTCAGTAATCCATGAGGCAATCAGCTGTTACTGCTCAAATGATCTTTTGTTAGAGTGAGCATCAGTGTGTGTTTTGTGTTGATTAGGTCATGCACACCCGTGAGTGACTAGAAATGAGCAAAGGTTTTTGCACGTGCCCATATAATTAATGATTTTGTATAACTGGGCCACGTACTGGCATGCAGCCTTAAATGCTCATCAGCTTGATTTAAAACTAGACAATCCCACTTTTTGCTTTTCTACTAAAACAAACTCTCAGAAGACAAGTTCAAAAACGCACCGATGGCCACGCGCACGATTAGAAATAATAAGTAAAGAGTGAATCTAACTTTATATCATCTAATGAAAACAAAAACACAGCCTTCACCGGGGGACACACGCCGGAACAGCCCCTCGTATTTACCGTAGGTAGAGGTGAGCGCAGACGAGCGCATCAGCAAGTAAATGAGACGACTACAAAAGGGACTGTGCAAAGAGAAAATCTATGCCAAAGCTTTGGGGGAATGGAAATGCTTCACCCTTGAGTCGGTGAAACATAACGAAGATGATGCACATAATGACTGGCAAGCCAATCTCTGCTGGAATCTGCGAGCACGGACTGAAAACGGGGGGAACCCAGCGATGCAGATGCCGCTCTGTGCAGCGACGGTGTGCATATATTACCGTACAACAGTTGCTTACAGCTACTTTGTCTTTGTGCTGCGATCGCGGTCTACTCCGCCACTAAACATTTGAATTCATCCGCTCTGATGTAGGCCAGTAAATATATGCAGCAGCCCGTGCGCATACACACACACAGACACACAGAGACACACACACACACACACCGTGGACAACACAAAGTCAAGCCTGGGAGAAGAGGGGGGGAAGCATTTGAGAAAAACAGCCTCGAAGAAACCAAATTGTTCCGCTGTAGCCTACTTCCACCCGGTCAGCTCGCTGCCCAGCCCACGTACGGCACAAAAGACACACGTTCCCAATGTCACATCTGAAAAGTGCACAATAAGACCACATGCATGTTGAAGCGTTAGGACACCCAGAAAACAGCACGTTTACCTCCGTTATAATTGTGAGCAGGGGAAAACTCTGGATTGCTCCGGGTCGCTCCCTCGCTCGCTGGAGATGGCGAACAGTCACCATAATGAGAGAATGGCAACTGGCTCTCAGGTGATCGGTCCATCCGCACACAAACACGGGCGCAAACTGAGCAGACAGCCTGTCTGCGTCTCCAAACCTCGTCTAAATAACCCGGAGAGGACGGGATGGGAAGGTTCCGAGATCAAAGACAGATGTTTGGGGAAAATATAGCAAAGTGACTCGAGAGATTTCCCTCCTATCGAGTGGCTGCCTGGGCTGCGACGTATGAGCACACAATGTGGCAATGTGTCACATCTCCGCCTGATAAGGTAAGTCAACATCCATGCAAAGACACAGCGAGAACAACGGGAGAGCCAAACAAACTCAACTCCTGGACCGTTTCATCAGCCTGCAGACAAACCCTGCCAGTGGACATTTTTTTTGCAAACAAATCATCAATTTCAGCCGCTGATAACACAGAAAACTGGAGGCGCAGACTTACTGGCAGATAAGTGGGGGTTGGGGGGGGGAGGTTACCCGGTAGGGGAACGACCAGAGGGGTGGGTGACACAACTTATTGTGCAGCTGGAGTGGCCACGGAAAGGGGACAAACAATATATTTAACTCCGCTGACCACCACCACCACCTCCAGCAACGTTCGGTTTCCAGCTTCCCTGCGCAGCGGAGTCTCCGCGAAGCCCTCCCGGCGGTTTGCATGTTGAGGCAAGCTACTGTTATTTATCCCCGGCCGACCTAATGTGAAGTGCTCCGGTCCCTCTTATCGGCCCTTTGGCGGACCGACTGAGCCACTTCGCCGTTGAAAGGCATTCACCAGAGCCCCCGACCCAGCGAGCCTCTCCGTCGCTCTCCTCTCCGGCCCCTTTCGGACTCTCTCTATGCGAAACACTGAATAATCCCCAAGACAATCAGCTGTGGGGATAAAAAGATGTCTAATGACACAAACAGTTACGAACCTGCTCGTCCAGATGGCATGGGAACCGCGGTACATGCACGACTGTGATACGGCCGTGTCCAGCCTTTCGTCTCTACCGTCCGCGGCTGCTCACTGATCTC
>VUQK01018691.1:0-13273 GCA_015106715.1 Bujurquina vittata | reverse complement strand
TGTGGAGCAGGGGGTTTCCACCTGGTCCTTGCTGCCCGCGGGCGCCCCCCCCCCCCTCCCCAAAGATAAACAACCACAGGATATTTAGCCCTCTCACTCCGTAATCACATTTTGGCTCAGTAGTTAAGCGGCACAGGTTACCCTGCTGTAATTAGGCCACTTGTCTTACCTGAATCCTGAAAGCAGCGCAGGCCTGCTGTTTACAAGGGTATCCGCTCCTTTAGGCCAACAAATTTCCTACTTTTCTTAACACTTGCGGTGGTGAGGAAATAACCATGCACGCATGCACACACACATACACACACCACGGGGAGCCTGACATCGTCGTGCCACTGAAAAAGAGTTTGTTTACTACCATGCACGATCCGTGTCGGATCCTGACCACCACGGCGGTGCAGGACAAACGATCCCGTCCATCCGCCGAGAGCAGAGCGGGCAGAAACTACTTCGCTGCCGCTCTCCTATCGCGGAGCGGATCGGCGTGTGAGAGCCTCTAACATGCCCTTCGCCATTCGCTCAGTAATGGCTGCGTGCAGGCAGCCAAATCGTTGACAGATGGCCAAATGTAAAATTGGGGGGGAAAAAAAGAAAAGAAAAAAAAAAAACGGCGATCAGTTAAAAAAAAAAGGGGGGGGGGTCGTAGAGGACCGTGTCGGCGTAAAGCACGAGTATCACAAAGTCGCCAGCTGACACATCGCATTGTGTCTGAGTCGGGGTAACCCGGAGACCTCAACGACCGCGCAAGAGCTATCCCGGTAGTGACCGGCTGCTCGGGGCTTCGCCAATTATAGACGAGTTTGGTTCACGGGCTCCACATCGGACGTCTGAATCTGAGGGCTTCAAAAAAAAAACTTGTTCTGCGTGCATTTGTAAATCAGCAAGAGCAGGGATGTGGTAGTCCGCACATGCACTATGACAACTGCGATATAGATGAAGGCACGTTGTTTATATCGCAGGCCCGATCTCTTTTTATGAAAGAAATTGCCGTTTTCAAAGTGGGCATTCACAGTCATCTATCTGTGAGTCATATTGGAGATTATCGACCCTACCTATTTAGGCCGCCATGCTCTCCAGCAGCGTCGAGGATGTCCCGTCTGAGTTGGTGGTTCACCTGGTCAGTGTTGAATGTCGAGGCTGGGAAGATGGAAGAATAATGCGCTTGAGTCAAAAAATCAAGCGCGTTATTCTTCCATCTTGGTCTAAGTAATGAATTATTCTACAGCAAGCGGAGGGAGGATGGCAGCCGATCACAGAAACAGTCAGGGGTGATGTTCTTATTTTCCAGGTTAATGGATGGCCCTTTGCGCCGTCCACATCACCTTAAATATCTGCCTGAAATTAAAATCTATCTCTTTGCCTTTAGTTGCTGTGTCCGCGTCTGCGTCGCCGACTGCATCCACAGCCGGCACGCTTGGACTGCACACTCAGATGTCATCTCGACGCACACACACACACACAAGTTGGCTTGTCCATAGGCTACATGTGACACGATCCTACATAATGCCGTGGGATAACAGCGAAACATCTCCGCAACTACAGGCTACGGTAGCGGCTCCCGCAAGACAGCGACAACTAGAAAATGCAGATAGCCAGGTCAAAGTTTGGCAGAGTTTTGCTCGCCCTCAATAGCGTTGTGCAATGCCCCCTTTAATGCCCCCTGCTCGCCCGTAACGCCTTTGTTATTAGTAATCGCATGGTATTGCACCGTCTTACCTTGCGCTCCGAGCCGTCTACAGCCACAAAGCCTGCAAACACAGCGCAACAAGCTATTGTTGTCTCCACAGTGGCTTCGCTGCGGGGCCGGGGATGTGATTTTGAAGTAGAATGAATACAGTATGCAATTTTGGCTTGTCCTCGCGATCTTCCCTTATTGCCAGTTTTCGGTCTGCAGCAGCTGGAGATGAAAATCGCGCACCCTGGGTCCTAGCGCCGGGGTAAAGACCTACAGGTGAATAACAAACACGCTGGGTGCTCGGTGGGCTTGAATCTTTAAATGAACGATACTCGGCGAGTCAGACACACAGTCCTTATAAAGCACCTTTCCACTGCAGATTTAGATGTTCTGCTTAGAGGACACTTAAAGCAGGTGTGATCTAAATTTTGATTAAGCATGTCTTCAAGTCCGATTACGCTGCCCACGCATTACTTTAACAATCTAATGATGGTTTCGCGTCAGACCCGTGCAGCCCAATTAATCACGGCACGCTGCAGTCTCTTACGAGGCCATCCAGCTCATTGCAGATGTGCAAAAAGAAGATGATGCAAAGTCAAAAATCAAAGTGGCCAATGTTCAGTGAAAAGGTGCCACCACAACCTGTAAAAAATACATGCCCAATAAGTTTTCATATGTTTAACAGGGGGGAAAATGTCAGAAGCTACCTTAATTGGTCGATTTTTATAATTGCTCATTTTAGCTTATAGCAACTGCCATTTCAGCTGCTAAATACTGAAGGTTGTGTATGTTTTCATTTTATAGTTTGTCCGTCACTGGATCTCCCTAAAACATCTTATACCCCTCAAGCTGTAATTTCTATACTATTCTCTGTGGTATTATAAAGCCTTTTGAGTAATACCTTTTCTCAAGAGGGGCTTCAGTGTGAATCTGCTATGGCAGGAAGCTTTGGACATGAGCTAGACAGCCTGCCTATTTCCTCTGTGACTGAAATATTGAGGTTCAGGTGCAGCTTTCAAACAACAGCACATGAGGACAACAAGCATTACGGTGAATCTGCAAAATGATACAGCATCTGGTGTCCTAATGGTTAATGGTTACCATATTACTCTTACTATAACAGTTTAACTCCACACTGGGTGACATTTGTTGCATGCCATACCGCCCTCTCTCTCTGCCAGTTTACTGTCTGTGGATTGTCAACTGATGAAGCCAGAAAAGTGAATGAAAAAAGAGACAAACTATGCACAGGCAGCATGGAGGGCCTGTGTCCTAAATGCCACACGAGCAGACTAATAAAGGGTCTGAAATCATCTGTAGATATAACAGTCATTTTTTTTTTTGCTCTACAAGGCAAACCTATGGACAAAAGTATTGCTGAGTTACTCATGAATCACTTTAAAAGTGTTGAAAGATGCTCATGGAGTTTAAAAAAAATAAACCAGAGATAGCGTGTTCACTTGGCAACGTGATAGACAAGACAGAGTAAATATTATAAAAGTACAAATATAGATGTTGAGAAAATAATGTTGAAAAGGCAAGTTTTTAAACATTAGTGACGGAGATCCACATAACGCGACATCTAGTTTAATTTCCCTTTCTTTGTTTAATGCTTTCACTCTTACGCGTGGACCTCTCAAAGATACCTGGGCCAGAAAGGTCAGGACATCCTGACAACTTGTTAAGAGACTGTAAAAGTGCATTGAGTCAGTAAACAAATCAGGACTGCTGTTAAGATCCAGATTTGTCGGGACACAAACCTTCAAGACTTAACCAGTAGGATGAGAGAAGACACAAAGAAGGGATGGCCTGCATTTGTGGCAGTAAACGTTTGGTCTAATTGCCACGTGAGGCTTGTCTGCAGATTCAAGGAGTCATACTTCTTGTTCTTAAAGAGAAGAACTCAGCAGCAGCACCTGAGATCTTTCAGGCCTCTTCAGACAACCGCTACACGCACTGCACAGTATTCAGGACAGCTGTCTGTGCTAGTAATGTCCATTGCTTTCACTTAATTCACCGTCACACAATCATCCATTTAGGTGATTGACTGCAGGTTAACCCGAGCTGGTTATTTGTTAGCCACCGTCACATTGGTTAAAATCGTACGGTCACGTAAGCCCAAATACAAAAAAGACATATACTAACATGAAAGCTTTGTGGTTTAATCGTGCCCAGGTTTAGAGATATCTGACTCTGATAAAGGACAGTTTGCATGATCTACAGACCTTGCTGTGAGCAGTTGTCACTGGATATACTGGACTTCCTACTGATGGACAGACCCTATGGAAACTGCTGACAGTGACATCTGAGAATTATCCTAAGTAAGTGGGACACAGCAGCTGATTCTTTTAAAATGCATTTTATATTATTATGTATTATTTTGGGGCGGGGACCTGAAATTGAATAAGGAAAAACTGGCACATAAAATCCACAACACTGGATCTGAAGGAAGGATGTTTTTGTGTAATTCTGACAACCTGACACTTTATGCCAGCTGTTCATGTGGCATGTGATCAATTTAAGGTGTTTCATGGGGAGAAACAACAGTCAGATGTGAAAATAAGAGCAAGACAACTTAGAATGAGGATAGTGTAGATGCACTCTGTGGGGGCTCGGGGTCTACAGTCATCGGAATCACACGTGTGTCCAAGAAGACCATCAAAATGGCCACAGGCATTTTACAGCAAATGGCATTGCTTGTAAAGCTGGAAACACGCTGCACAGATGAAAGTCCAACTGAAACAGCAGTTTAGTTCCAGTGACTGATTTTCAAGATGGTAGAACATCTGCAGTGGTCTGCATCAAATCAGGCCGTCTACTCTTGACAGTGGGCACACATTATTGTGTAGAAGATTAGGAGTAAAGGCTTTCACCTATTTGAAGCTTAGATTCAAAGCATAGACCCACACTGGACCCTTTCATAGGAGACAGCTGTCACTCCGTTAACAGACAGTCCGATCCGCAGTGTAGCATCACACACTTCACAGTAAATCACACAATTACACTGTATTATATCAAATAATTATCAGCTTCAGTTTCACCTCTGTGTGTCTGTGTATCACCAACATGTTTGTGCTCGCTATTTTTTTACGGCCTCTCTCTGTTGTTTTAGGGAAGTTGGTTAAGCAGCATTTAAATATGTGTAACATTGGTTCACTTTTGCTCTTAGTAGAACACTAAACAACCTCCTTTCTATATCATCATGAAGGGGGGATGATGCAGGTTGACCCATACAAATATGTCCATCCTGGTTATCCAGTTTAGGTTCACTGGGAGGCTAGAGCTATCATTGGGAGGGAGTTGACATACACCAAGGAGAGGTAGCCAGTCCATCACAGGGCTAACTCAGACAGATAATTATTCACGCTCACATTCACACCTACAGTAACCACAAAGTCTTTGGACTTTGAGATGAAGCTGGAGTCCACGAAGAGAGTGCACACGGGCAGAAAGCACGAGCAGAAAGCAGCGCAAATACACACGAGAAGAACATGCAAACTCCACCCAGAAAGCAAGCTGCAGCCAACTGGCAGATTCAAACCTGGGACATTCTTGCTGTGAAGGGACAGTGAGAACCGCAGCACCACCGTGCTGCCCTTCATTCAAATATATCCAAAATATGAAATGCATTGTTTTAAATAGGGTATTAAAAGCATGCAGTGGAATATTTGACCACAAATGGCACTATGGAGCAAACCTTTATCTATTTCAGGGATATGGATTGTTCTGTTGCCTCATACCAAGGTTCTTGGTTTGAACCTCCTGCCGCCTTTGTGTGTGGAGTTTGGCTGCTCTCTGTGTGCCCACATGGGCTTCCTCTGGTTTCTGTGAACGTGAGTTTATCTGTCTCTGAGCTAGCCCAAAGTCAGAAGAAGGCAGTAGGCCTTCTTTTTGTTAAATGTTTTGAAGACATTTGAATGACTATA
Organism: Bujurquina vittata; assembly: GCA_015106715.1. Classification (NCBI taxonomy): domain Eukaryota; kingdom Metazoa; phylum Chordata; class Actinopteri; order Cichliformes; family Cichlidae; genus Bujurquina; species Bujurquina vittata. The sequence goes on along the minus strand of VUQK01018691.1, from coordinate 7,675 downwards.
TGAAAGGCTTCTTCAGTTCTAAAAGGTGATAAGAGTCCCAGGTATTTAAACTTAACTGATATTGTCACCTTGGAGGTGATACAGAGATTCGCTGACCCACCCATTCACCCTGTGAGTCTTTAGGATGGCATGAGACAAGGTGTGAATTCTCTGTGAGACAGTGCTCCACCTTGCCATTGTGTGAGTCATTAAGGTCACATGGGTCAAGGTGTGAATGGGGGTTGAATTGCCTGGGAAGGGATTTCAAGACTGCATTCTGAATGGCTGATAGTTGGTGTCGTAGGCCACCACCTCTATCAACGATGGTCGTTCCAGGTGGATGTAGATGGCCTCCTTTACTCCACACTCAAACCATCTGTCTTTGTCCAAAATGTGAGCATTTGTATCCTCAAAGGAGTGTCCCTTCTCCTTTGAGGCCTCAGCTTGTGACAGAGTGCTGTTACTTTAAACCTTCTATCTGTGTGATCGTTTTACTTGTAAATATAGCTAAAAATCACAGCACAAGTCTGAATTTTAACTTCTGTGTATGGTTAGTTTTTTATTTTAGAAACTTTTGCTGGTGCAATCCCAGAGAATAATCTACCAATAGTTGCTGTTGATTACAGGCCCCCCCAAAAAAGGCATTTGGGACTGCCTAGTGTCAATAGTGGACATGTAAATACATGTGCATGTGTCCTCATGTGCCTGTTCATTCATGAGACCAAAAAATGGGGACCCTTTGTGACCAGCAGAGGTCACAAACCTTTGTCCTGATTTGTTTCACACACTATTAAAGTGATCGACAGCTGGTGAAGGTAAAATGCTAGCAAAATGAGCAATGACCCAACAAACTAGAAGCTGTGTGCAAGCAAAGATGGATGGAAACAAGTGAAGGTTAAGACTATTTTAAATAATCTTTGCAAATAAAATATTTCAGTATGTTTGTTTTGACTCTAGAGAAGCACAATGTATTTTTGCCAAGAAACACTTAAAGTGAACATACCTGTAATTCAAGCTGATCTATAAATGAAGAAGAACAATTTTTAAAAAATTATATATATATATATATATATATATCCATCCATTTGCTTCCGCTTATCCTTTTCCCAGCTGACAAAGGGCGAGAGGCGGGGTACACCCTGGACAGGTCGCCAGTCTGTCACAGGGCCAACACAGATAGACAGACAACCATTTACGCTCACATTCATACCTATAGGCAATTTAGATTAGCCAATCAACCTAACCCCAGTACATGCATGTCTTTGGACTGTGGGAGGAAACCGGAGTACCCGGAGGAAACCCACGCAGACACGGGGAGAACATGCAAACTCCACACAGTGAGAGACGCCGGGCCAAGGTGGAATCGAACCCAGGCCTTCCAGATGCGCCACCGTGCTGCCATATATATATATATATATATAAAAAATATAAAAAATCCGTGTCTCCCACCTGACCCCCTCAGAATCAGCTTTTTTTTGTACAGAACCTTTAGTGTATTTAATGAAGCCATGCAAAAATGTACCTTCATGTTATGAAAATTTTCTGCGATACAGGCCCCCCAGAGTACACAGGAGCTGGTTTATTGTTCCAGCATGTCTGTGCACTGTTAACTGCTTAAATAGAGGCCATATCCACATGAAATTTTCAGGGCTGAGAAACACCTTTGAGCTACACCAAATCACTTTTACGACAATGCTTTCCTATGAACAATTTTGAGCATTGATGACACAAGATATATCAAAGTTTCAATGACAAAACTGCACCAATTGAATGTCTATGACCCAGAGTAATAGAACAGCAATGGTGCCCTGGATGTTTTATTTATATATCCATCCATTCATTCTCTTCCGCTTATCCATTTCAGGGTTGCCATAGGGCGAGAGGCAGGATACATCCTGGACAGGTAGCCAGCCTGTTGCAGGGCTAAATTTTTATTTTCTTATAATTCATTGGAGAAAACTTTGAAAAGCGAATCATATCGCCATCTGGGATAAGTGGCTAAAACAAGTTACAACATATAAAAGGTCTTCTTTTTTAACCTATATTTTCATACTGGACCCAGCTGAACACTTTCTGTAGCATCTGTTTCAGCTACCAGGATAGATCCAGAAAGTCTTTATCATGTCATACCACAATACCTGCATTCATTTTTAGATTTAGGCTCCTTATTGTATTATATTTAGATGCTGATTTACTGAGCGCTTGACTTTTAGCTTTTTCTATTTAAATGAGCTCCTTCTTTAGCGTAATTTTAAACCTTTCTGAGCTATTTTGTTCAGTGATATTGCAAATATGTTACTGAGCTAAGCTCTTTTTCATGTTTTGGCTGCTTTAACACAGTAATTTGCCATGTGGGGTTTAAAAAAAATTTTTTTTTCTAAAGTTACTGCACAAAAGAAAAAAATCTACTGATTCTGAGGGGGTCAGTTGGGAACGTTTGTGGACAATGAATATTTATAATACCAAAATAGTTTCTAAATTATTATTTAAAAACTATTAAATCTGCCATAGTCTACAAACTGTTAACTCAGCTTACAAGAGGACCTAAAGAGAATTTTTTTATTAAATTAAATTAACGAACAGCAAATTCTGCTTGTCAAATCGGAGGTTTTGTGTCATATTTGTACGTTTTGGTCCAACAAAATAGGCAGTTTGAAGATAATGCAATGGACTTAAGGGAAATGAACTGAAAAATGTAAGCAAATTAGCTCATGCAGCTTTTAAATTTTTTATTTTAAATGTCCCCTTAGCAATTTAACTTTTAACTTGTACGTTTACTTTATGATACTGTATGGCCTCTCTAGTATCAGACACATACCGTTCAGTCAAATCCAGTCTGTGGAACATATCTAGCCCATCTTGCATTTTGATCCTGCCCACATATGAATCTATATGATTAATTCTGGCTCGCCGTGTTGGATCAGTGAGAATACAAGCTCTGGCTGGCTCTCAAGGTGTGCTATTGTACCCCACATGATAAACAGACGCAGCTGTCATCCCCTCATTTTCCAGCCAGCCTGACTCCCCTTCCCTCACTGGGACCCAAGGAAGCTGGAGTCAAAACGGCTAAAAATGGAAGAATGAGATGCTGAAGGGAGGTGATTTCAAGAGGCCAGGGAAAGGACACCCTCTGGAATAAACAACTTACAATGTGTTTGGTGAAAGATCAAGTCATTGCAAAGAACAGAAATATGATTGCATATTTCAGACCCCACAGGAGCATGAAAAAGGAGGTATCGGGGATCTGGAGAGTTGCCTGATTGAGTAGCTTCACTAATCAGCAATAAACACACTTATCACAATTCAGCAAGACGAGACCCCCCTGTAAATTCACATTTGAGCCCTCTGATACACTCACAGATATAGCTAAGAGGTAGTTCGGGAGTCTCCACGATGAATCATGGACAACATACAGCAAATTGATAGAAACAGATAATCAGCTACACTGATTCTCGATCTGATCCTTTATTCTGAGCAGGACTGCACTAAGAAAGGTAAAATGCTTCTGCTGCAGTAAATGTTTAAGTGCCCTGCTTGTAGCTGCTTTCTACAGTGTTATTCTGCTTGTCTATTTGTCACACACAGCCAGTGATATGTAATGTTTAAATCTGTTTAGACGGCTGTGTCTCAAGCCTACATTATTTAACATACAAAACAGTTTAAGTTAAATTTAGGTAAGAGTGACAATAATATGTGTATTTTTTTAAACATATGGTCAAGGTAGAAAACAAAAAAAAAACTTTAAAGGTGTCTCACTGTCAGACAGCATTTGATCTAACATCTTGCTAGCTCTAAGTTTTCACAATACACTGAAGTGATGTTATATTTACAGACATTGTCCTGTTCTATGGGAAAAGAGGTTCCATGCTAGCTGGATAAGCCAAGGGAGCTTCCTAAGCTAGAAACGCTAATCCTGACTCGGTATAACGATAGTTCATGCGGCCGTAAGGCTGGACACACGGACAAATGGAGGTGACTCGCCCTGCTCGGTTATTACCAGCGCACAAGTAGCAGCTCGGTGCTAGCCACCATAACGTGTGATCGGCCAAACAAGCAGAAAACGGGCTCCACTCGCACTGGAACTAAAAACACCAGCAGCTAGGTTAGATTAGGACGTAGTTATGTTAGTATCCGAGCGAGATGACTTACTGGGGGAGACTGACACTCATCGTCACTTTGTCTAAAAAGCAGCGAAGTAAGAGAGGAGAAGCAAATACCAGCCGACTCCCGGAGCTATTATTCCTTCATTATATCGGGAAAACAACCAATTGTGAGACACATTAGGTGTGTTGTGTATCTTTATATTGCTATCATTGGACATCGTGCCCCAGTTGGTTCCATAGTGTAGCGGTTATCACGTCTGCTTTACACGCAGAAGGTCCTGGGTTCGAGCCCCAGTGGAACCAGGAACTCTTTTCTGCTTCGAGGCTTAATTAAAAATGTTGTCGAATCATTAAATTGGAGCTAATAAACACCTATGCCGAGACAGGTTTAACTCTACTAATATAAAGCTCAGTTTGCACTGAACATGAGGTACTGATGTTTGGTAGAGGATAAATCTCAATCAAAGCACACAGGAAGCAAAAGTAACACTGCAACTTTTCTAAAACTACAAACTGTGGCTGTGCTGTTGTATCGAATTGCATGAAATTGTAACTTGTTCCTAAAAAATATGCACCTCTGAAAGCTCTGTTTTCTTTTAGCTATATTATAACAAATTCAAACACTACCCGTGAGTGCTGACTGTATTGCAGCATCTTATAACTGGTGTGTATGTAAAAGAAGGTTTTGGCCTTCTACCAAAAGAAAATCACCAGAACTTTAATAGAAACATTTGTAACTATCTTTATTATGTGGACTTTAGTTTGCACATTCATAAATACATTTTTGTTTATCAAATATTCAAAAACATCCCCAAATGCAAAGACTTCTATTAGAAAAGGTAACACAGATTGCCTTAACAAACACCTCCTGAAAGGCCCATTTCTGGAGGACGTGTTATAATACCATGCACCGCTTGTTCCTTCAGTAAGGATAAAACTCGGCAGACTGTAGGTGCATTAGATACAGTAATGTGTAAAAGTCTCAAGTCACCCCTCATTTTTTTACATTTTGCTAGGAAAATGGGAAATATGTGCAGCAATTTATTAAAACATATGCAAACATCCATGGAAATACAGTATGACCACCTTTATTTTTCAGCATAGCCTGAACTCTCTTTGGCAGCTTTCTAATGAGTCTTCAGAAATAGCTCTCCAGGCTTCCTGAAGGACATTCAAAGCTCTTCTTTGGGTGTTGGCTGCCTTTTGTTCTATTCTCTATCAAGCTGATCCCACTCTGCTTCAATAACGTTGCGATCCGGGCTGTGGGGAGCCGTTCCATGACTGATAGTGTACCATTGTGTGTTTTTCTATCAAGTATACTTTTACTGCACTGGCAGTGTGTTTGTGGGATCAATGTAATGCTGAAAACTGTTGCTAATCAGATGCTTTCCAGATGGTATTGCATGGTAGATCGAAACCTGATGGTACTTTTTTGTGTTTATAATTCCATCAGTTTTGACAAGATCCCCCAACACCACTCGCTTAAATGCTGCCCCAAACCATCACAGAGCCTCCACCATGTTTTACAGATGGCTGTAGACACTCACTGTTGGACCTCTGTCCAGGCCTCCTCTGTACATACTGACAAAAATTTGAACCCAAAATTTCTAATTTGGAACCATCGCTCCTATAAGATGTGTTGCCATTGATTTTCAGTCCAGTTTTTGTGTAGTTTGGCATGCCTCAACCTTTTCTCCCTGTTACCTTGAATAAGAATGGCTTTTTGACAGCCACCCTTCCACTGAGACCATTTCAATTGAAGATCAATTGAAGGTTCAGATGCACCTCTCAGGCCCTGTGTCAGGTCTTTGCTTTTCCCATTTCTTAAGAACATGAATTTCAGATATTGTTCATCTGCTGTACAATTTTTTTAGCCCTGCCACTTCATCTTTTATCCTCCACTTGTCCAGTTTCATTAAATTTTATAAGGACACACTGCATACCATGCTGAGATATGCCAAGTTTTTGGCATTTCTCAGCATGGTATGCTCTTTGTGAATCACCTTGTTGGTGCAAAAAATACTATTTTCTGCTTGTCAAACTGTAATCTTTGGCATTTTTCATAGAGTCACTTCAAGAAATGAGAACAAATTATGTGCTTTTGTGACAGGCTGCTAGTAACAAAGTGGCTAAAGATATAATTTAAACATAGATCCTAGTTATGTTTTCTGTTATGCGCGGACACAACAACGGTTAATCCCTTGAGTTAGGTGCCTGTTAAATGTTTGACTGATTCATAGGTCAGTGTTAAGTGGCTTAACAAACAAGAAACATTCCTCTCAAAATGGTCAGGTACAAGGACTGGACTGAAAATGACTGAAAAAGCAGCCAATGTCAAAAGAAAAACTTAAAAGACAAAAGCCTGGAGATCTTTTGCTGAAGATCACCTTTAAAAAAATACAAGAATGTCTGGCTTTTTGGAGGCAAAATATAAACAAATGCGGGGTAAACATTTGCACAGCCCTGTGTATGAGTTTATAAATGCTATACAAAATAGCTGCAGCAATCTAAATATCTAAATATCTTTTTGTCAAGCTGCAACAATTGTCAGATTCATCCTGGAGACAAATTTAAAAAGCCTTTCTAAAAATATGATCCACAATACATAAAATGGATTCATTGTTTAAGTGAGGAAAAACTAAGTTACAATGTGCTTCAAAGTTAGAAAATAGAAAATGATGAAATAAAAAGAAAAGAAAAGGTTTTAGTGAATAAATAGAACACCAATAAATAAATAATCGGGGGAAAGGACACATGAATGTCTCACAAATTTCTCAGCTATAACAATTTCACCATGATCTTTTTCATATTTGATTGTATGCTGACCATCATCGGACTCTCAACTGCTGGTCAAACAAAAGCAAGATCTTAATCTAACTATTTGCCTTTTTTTGCCTATTAAAGTAATTTCTGACATTTTTGAAGACCACCTGGTTAATCAAATGTCTGATAAAAAAATCTGCAAATGAATCAAAAATAATTTTATTTATTTAACCAGGAAGAGAACACATTATTAAAATCTCCTTTTCAAGTGTGTCTTGGGACACACTTGAACACCCCAATTGATTAGCCACATCACACCGATTGTACACATGAAGGAATCAAGGAATAATCACTGCTCTCTTCTCTCTCCATGTGGTGTTTCAACATTAACAATTAATGGGATCCTTAAATATCAAGTGGTTTTGATGTTTTATGTCGTTTGGGATTAAAAAAAACAACATATAGAGCAGAGTTACAATTCAAGATGATTAAGTTGCACAGAACAATGAACAACAATGAAGAGGAGTGAAAAGTGAAGAGAAAAGAAGAAGGGAAAAGGCAAGCTAGTGGTGAGTGGAGCAGATAATCCATCCATCTATTTCCCTCCACTTATCCATTTCATAGTCATGGGGGAGGGGGCTGGAGCCTTTCCCAGCTGTCATAGGACGGACTGCAGGGTACACTCAGGACAGATCGCCAATCTATCACATAATTAAATAATATGCTAAATAACTTAATGATGCTCATCTAGCCTTAATTGTGGGGGAGAGAGAAATGAATGATTTAACTTCCACTAGCATCTCATTATTTCCTTTGTTTACTTAGTAAAT
>VUQK01018690.1:2724-15275 GCA_015106715.1 Bujurquina vittata | reverse complement strand
TCCGCATTTTTTAATTTTCATTCTGTTCTGCGTTGAACCGGAGACTTTTCTAATCCTCTTAGCGGCATTTTCTTTGTCTTGTTCATTAGTGGCAACGATTGGAGCTACATCTGCAGGTGTAGAGAGGAGCTTCTCCTGTTTAAAGCGGCTCAAGTCTTACACCCGCAACACCATGGGCCAAGGCCGGTTAAGCAGCCTAGCTCTGCTGGCCATTGAGAGGACACTAGTCAAGTCCCTGGAAAAGACGCCTTGTTGGTACGACAGGGTCACAGATCATTTTCTTGAAAAGGAACGGAGGGTAGAATTTACGTATAAATAAACCGACACATTTTATTAATTTTTTTTCATATATATATATATTTTTTTTGTGAACATATTTCAACCCAAAAGCTCAGTAGCACAGTCTACAAAATTTAATTTACTTATTTTTTTGATTATTTATTTATTTTTTCGACACATTTTATGATGTAGGCCAAAATTGAGCTTCCCCTCCTTGAAAGACCAGCATCCGCCACTGGTAGGTAGGTAGGCAGGCAGGTAGGTAGGTAGGCAGGTAGAAAAACAGCTTTAAAGCTCAATGTATACAATAAGTAGCAAACTGTTTAATAATGTCCCTTTGTCCTACTTATCCAGCAATTGATTTTAAGCACACCAGTATCTCGTCTAGGACACTTTCAGTGACTCTGCATTTTATTAATATTACAGATGGCTAACAGGGACTGGAAAACATCAAGCATTAGATTTAGATCCAGTATTAGTCCAATATATCACTTGACACATCAGACATTTCTTATTCAGTGCAACCTCTCAGGGGCCAGACTACTGGTGTCTGTCAAGCTGCCGAGGCTGCCAGCGCTACATAAACAAAACGGCAAGGCGAGGGGCCCCAGGGGGCCTTCAGGGTGGGGACGGCTCAGGGGCGAGGGAGGGCCAGGGAGAATGAGGGACTGTTTACTTTTGTCTTCTGTGGCTGGCTGCCTGGGACGTGACAGTGGCAGGAAGGAAGAAAGAGGAAGACCCTGTCTGGATTGTGTGTGCGCAGGTGTGCATGTGTGTGTGCCTGCTAATGTTTCTCCACAGGTACAAGGTATCACTTCTGCCTTTGTGAGGACCACATGTGTTTACTTATTACAGGGCATTTGACTCATGGTGTAATTTCCCACGTAATCCAACTAAATGTTGAGGTGACATACTTTATGAGTCAAAAAAGTAAGAATTGGCAGTAAAAGGAAAACAAAAAGAAACACAAGGTATTTTGTAAGTACTTTTTGTATTAAGGGTCAATAAAGTTACAAAAAAGGATATTGGCTGCCCCTTTCTTACATAGTTATCACGAGTTTTTAAAAAGGGATACTCCTGCCAGTTTTAGTGGACAACAGGGGGGAACAGATCAGACCAACTGAACTGACACATCACTAGAATGATTTAATACAAAAAAACACACAATTACACAAAAATGCAGTGAATTTGTTTTTTAACTTGTGCTTTTTGCCTTTCAGGGGTCCTCTGTATCAGGTGTCAGAATATAATGTAGATTACTGTATTGCTTTTTGTGTTAAACCTTTATCAAGAACAGATAAAAATGTGGGGACAAGGATTGTGATTGCTGCAGAGTAGCCTACACGAGAGATTTTGAGACAGCCCCCACCCCATCCTTGACGACAACACCACAGCTCCAACATGTAGACGTGTGTCTGCAAAGCTTGACGAAACACCTGCAGACTACCAATACAAAGTACTTTAGATGGTTGGGCTTCTGTGAGAAGGGTGCCTTCAATAATGAAGAATATCCACCTCCCACTGCTTCTTCATCCAAATTATTTTTTGAGAATGAAAGCACAGCCTGCTGACCAATCATGCACTCTCCTGAGATAATTTCCCTTTGTTTTTTTTCACTGTCCCCTTCCTCCATCCTGTCTAATTACTTGTCACCCATGTTGGTGCAGCCTCCCAGACCAACCCCAGCTAGCAGAAATGTCTGAGCCTAATCTGGGCTATTTTGACACTGATTGCTCAATTATTGCACTGGCAGATGTTGTGGGCCAGACGTCATTGGGTGGGACCTGTGGTGATATAAGGCGTACCTGTGGCCAAGTTAAAGCCGCCAAACTCTCCCTGATTCAAGACTGTCAAACGCAAATGTGTCCCACAGGAAATTATGGAGCACACTTGGAAACTTTGGAACAGCATTTTGGGTGATTTCCTCAGCAAGTGTCAGATATGTATAAACAATCATAGCAGGACATCTAAAGGGACACCAGCCTTTGACATGTTGGCCAGTTCACTTTGTCAGGGGGTGAGTTAAGGCTGAACTTTAGATGTTGGTGTAGGTTAGTATCACTGTGTGAATATGTGGAAGCAGCAAAAAGCGTGAATTGGAGAAAGTGATTGACTGTGTGTATTTGAGTGCGTACGTTCATGCTGGGATGTCTGCATACCTGTATGTGCACAATACTCTGTGTGTGTGTGTGTGTGTGTGTGTGTGTGTGTGCATGGAGTCACGCCACTGGCTGAGTGCATACACATGTGTGGCTATGTCTGCCTATGTGTGTGTTTGGCAGCTGGCTGGGCTCCAGCTGTGTCTGGTTGGATAATGAAGTCCAGGTGCTGCTGTGCCTGCTTTAAGACACCTGTCACCAATATTTAGTGCCAGAGAAAGCCAGACTACAAACAGGGGCGAGACGTGCTGCTTGCTTATTTTAACAAGGCCGCCTAAGCGGACCTGAGGCGCTGGGATGTACTATGAGCTCTTTCCTATAAACTTGATGTGTACACGAACGTATATGTCTGCATTCATGTTTCCAGAGTTCATTTAGGTCCTTCTGCTGATTCACATTGTTGTCCTGAAATTTAGGCTCAAGATGTTAAAGGACTTTAGTTTTCTAATTTGCCTGTAGGATCCCAAGATACTTGTAGCTGTCCTCAATGTCTGTGATGTTGCCTTATGGTAGTGTAATCCCCTCAATTATGACAACTTTTCCTCTCTTAGTTGCCATCCAAATACACCTATCCTGTCCAAATGACATTCTGATATCATAGCGGTAGATCCTGGTGGTGTGGATCAGTGAATCGATATCTCGTTCACTCCTGGCACACAGCTTGATGTCATCCATGTACAGGTGGCTGATGGTTGCTCTGTTCCGTAGTCGGTATCTGTAGCCAGTCTTGTTGATGATCTGGCTGAGAGAATTTAGGCCTATGCAGAACAGTAGTGGGGACGGAGCGTCTCCTTGGTAAATCCCGCACTTGATGTTGACTTTTGCAGTTGGCTTGAAGTTGGCTTCTAGTGTCGTTCTCCACATCCCCATTGAGTTCTTGATGAAGGCTCTTAGGGTCCTGTTGGTCTTGTACAGTTCTAGGAACTCCAGGATTCATGTATGTGGCATTAAGTCATAGGCTTCCTTGTAGTCGATCCAGGCGGTGCACAGGTGGGTCAGTGAGTGACTGCTCCATCTACCAGTAGCTGGGTTTTGCTCCCCTGGTCTCTCTGCCTATCCCTTTCTGGGCCTCGCTCATGTATTGAGCCACATGCCTGCACATCTTAGCTGCTATGATGCCTGACAGGAGTTTCCATGTTGACTGAGGCATGTTATGGGACGGTAGTTGGATGGGACCGGTCCCTTCTGGGGGTCCTTGGGAATCAGGCCCTATTTTCGCTTTTTTGGGCATATTTTAGTCTCTAGCAGCTGGTTAATTTGTGCTACCCAACGCTCATGGAGTGCAGTTAGCTTCTTTAGCTAGTAGGTGCGAATCATATCAGGGCCTGGTGGTGTACAGCTCTTCAGATGTGGGACCCTTTCTTGGATGTCTCCCACTGTGATGGATACTGGACCCTGTTCAGGGAGGTTGCTGTGGTCTGCTCTTAGGTCCACTAGCCGCTGAGTATTGGTGTTGTGTGTGTGTCGTGTGGTGGCAATGGCACCGTGGGTAGGTGCTCACCTTGCCTCCAGAGGCCCACTGGTTTGAGTCCCTATCTGAGCGCATGCTGTCGTTGTGTCCCTGGGCAAGACACTTAACCTACATTGTCTAAGTGTGAAAGTGGTTTTTGGTGGTGGTCGGAGGGGTTTCTGTCAGGCTGCCCCAGGGCAGCTGTGGCTACATTAGTAACTTACCACCACCAAGTATGATTCAGGTGTGAATGAATAGTGCATGGAATTGTAGTGTTTTTGAGTATATTGAAAAGCACTATATAAGTCTAATTCTTCTTCTTCGCCGTCGTCGTCGTCGTCGTCGTCGTCGTCTTCTTCTTATTATTATTGTAACCTTCTCCTATATGCTCTTCCCGTATTGCTCCATCTCCAGCCTTGGTGGGGGTGCTGTTGTCATGTTGTTCCCCTGCCACTGAGAGTACACCTTGGATGGTTCGGTGGAGAACATCAGGTTTATTCTCTTGGCTTTTATTTCTCTGGTATACCTCTTCAGGTGGTTAGCCAAGGTTGAGTCTGTTTAGCAGTCTCTAAGGCCTCAGGTGTGGAGAGCCTGTTGTACTTCTTAGGTATCTCTTTCTTCGTCACACCTTTCTGCAACTCTGAGAGCTGGCTAACTTCCCTTCCTGCTGCCTTGATCTTAGCCTCTAGTTGCCATTTCCATGGAGGGTACTGCTCCTTATTGCTGTTCATCTTATAGCCAAGCATCTCAAGGATCACTGCTGCCATAGTACACATCAACTGATTGGTTTCAGTGATGGCCGCGGTACGGATTCTCTGTAGTGCTGCATTCGCATCTTCTAGTAGACTTTCAGAGGGTACTTCACATAGTCTTGTTAGTCCGTGTCGAGGGGTCCAGTTTTTCTTCTTAGCCATGATCTTGTCTTTCAGGTCAGGTCAGCGTACTGGTTGTTATTACTGGGGCTTCGTAACCAATCTCAGATTGTGGGGATGATGAAATCTCCCCCCTGACCTGTTGTCCTAGCTACCCCTTGTGTTGGATCTGTGTTGTACTTTGTCAAGCTGTAGTTGCAATAGCAGTTGCTTCCTTCATATGTTGGAACACATACACACACATATTTTATATATATGTGTATATTATATATATATATATATATATATATGGTATTAAAAGCAACAAACTTGTCTGCCTAATTGTGTGCTCGTTGGATTTTACATATCTATCACATACTACAGCCATCTACTGCATTTCTTTGGTATGATAAAAGCAATCCGCAAACAATTCTAAATTAAAGTTAAAGATCAAAGGAAAACTGGGATATGCTGCAGGAATGGATTTTTGAGCAATAAAACAGGAGCATTTACCTCCTTTTAGCAATCCGGTATTCACTCCTTTAGCTCATATACAACTGCAAAGTCCTTTGATTACCCTCCTTTTCCGGTATGTCTGTGGCTGTTCACGGTAGCCTCTACATACAGACATCTACGTTTCCTTATAGTCTGAGCAGCTGAACAAAGACCCACCTGTGTAAAGTTCTGGGAAACTTACCTTCATCCTTCCAGCACATTGGGACTTGTTTAAGTTTTACATTGGCCTCTATGCTGTCCAACTCCCGTCTCCTACACCTGTGGCCTCTCAACAGCCTGTCTGTGCCACCTTCCACCTGCCAGCACTAGCCTCCACAAACTGCCAGCATATTTGGATACCTGCAGCTGGTACACCCAAACCAGTGCAGATTATCTGAAAATGCCCTTCACTTGCCATTCTTTTGTCTGCATTTGTCTGACATGCTTGAAAATCTGACTGTGAATAACCTACTGGGTTATTCAAAGCTGACTTTACCAAATACTTCAATTCAGATGATATTTTAGATACTTGCAATTAGGAAAATCATGCAAGTTAACTTTTAACTCTGTTTAGTGCATTTAAAATGCTGTCAGACGGACAGAGTCCTACAGGAATTATGAAAAGGTAAAGATACAACCTGAAACATCAGAAAGAATCATTTAAAATGTTTTACTGGGTTTTGGCATGAATTTCTTTTCCAGTCTTTATGGGGTCAACCTCGTCTTGACTGTCTTGACAATAACATGAGGTAGTAACAAGATGAAGAGAGCCCGTTTTAAATTTTAATTGAAGGGAATGAACAAAAATATTCAATCAGCTGTTGAGGATTGGAATGCCCACTGGCTGGGCCACCTGGACCAATTTGTTTACCAGGTTGAATTTTCACAGTACACAGTGTGTTCTGTGAAGTGCTGTCCAGTCAGCGTTGCTGCATTTGGCTGACTCTGTACAGAAACATTGGAAGTCATGCATGCCCTACATCACTGTGGCTACACTGTGTTTTACAGGTGATACAGTATGCTTCAGAGCCCGCACTTCCAAGTTCTGTCCTTCCTTTCTCTTCTGGTCATTCTGTCACAGTTGATCTGAGATTCATCTTGCAGAGCTGCTCTGGCCTTTTTTATAGCTGTTTTTGTGTTATAAAGTCTAATCTGGCCTTTCTGTTCTCGAGGTTGATGAATGCTACACAAAGATAATAATATGCATACCCCATGAAGCGTGTTATTGTTGTGGCTAGAGATTGTAACAGGTTCCTGTGGGCATTCATAGCTCATCTTAGAATCTACAATATTTCTGATTTGGCCTCTCTTATTGTTCACACAAACACTCTGATGTAATTTTTCTCTTGTTGTTTTTTGGCCACCTAGGCATGGCTCACTTCACTTGATACAGATCACCTTTCAAGTAAAATGCCATGCTTTGAATCAACACTATGACCTTTAACCTGCTTAACTGTGTCGCTGTCCAACCATGTCGGAACCTAGCTGTATTTGTTGAATTAGCATAAATACTGCTAATTGTTGAAGTGGACTGCCATAATGAAATCTTGCAAGGTCATCACTTTTTAAAGTATGATGGATAGAATATTTTAGTACAAATGGTGCTCTTTTGCACATTTTTATATGTATATCCAGTATCTGCTGTTTGAAATTATCTCTGTAATTGCTACAGTGCACTCTCGGATCACCCTCACTCTCTACAAAGGTAAAAGACACTAGCAGAACTTATGTTCCACTAAACAACCACAGATGTGCTCGGAGGTGAGGGCTTTCACTGCACAGTCAGAAAGGAAATATTATGACCACAAATGCGTCCCACTTCAAACCCTTCTCTGAGTTTAGAAGCTGAGAAGCTTCAATTTGGAGTGAAAAAAGCACCCACATGTCTCAGCAATACGCTTTCATTCATAGCTTACCTAAGTAGGTGGCCACAAGAAGTCATTAGTGGTCATGATGTTTTCCTTCAAACCCTTTCACCTTTGTTAAATACACATCTCTGGTGGCCTCCATCCAGAGACAGGTTTTTACTCAAATACCCTCCATTAATCACAACTTCAGGCCCGCTGTCTCTTAAACCACAAAATATTTATGTTGACATATAATATAAATATACTTATTTTGCTTTTTTTTATCATTCTCTTCCTCTCTGATCGATCAGGATGAGGGTGTGGTCATGGGAACAGTGCAGGGAGACGGGCGTGGTTCTGCTGGGCTTCCTGACGTTGACGATGTGTTTGGGGAACCTGTCTACCAGGGGGCTGCAGGTACACACCAAGTAGGAAATACTCTTCTGATATTGAAGGGAAAGCCTGACATCATTTGAAATTTGATTGGTAGAAGCACAGAAACTTAAAACTTGGATAACCTGAAGCACATTTTGTCTACCAAGACCTCTAGGACTCAGTTTTCCAGACATGGATTAAGCTTAGTCCCAGACCAAACAGGCCAAGGTTTAAAGTTCTTGATGGAAAATATTTTTTTCTCTCTTATACTGTCTGACTGTGCCGTAGAGACAGCACACAAAGGCAAGAATGTGAGTAATCCCAAGGTGTGGAACTACAACTAATAAATCTTTAGTTTTAATAAACATTACCATCCTACTTAAATGCGAGTCAGTCCTCATAGATGCTCATGTCAAAATGTCCAACTTTAAAGAAGTGAAAAGGTCTCAATAGATAATTTCTCTCTTCATAAAAATTTTACAGAGGTCAATTTAAAATGGCTGCTTTGATAGACACAGGCAGCTGTAGCTGACTGCCGTTTGCTTCACCTCCTGTAATTAAAGTCACTAAACTGGAATTATCTGAGAAACGACATGCTGTGTGGTAAAGACGTTTTCAGTTTTTCGCTCAATAAAAATGATACAAATAATAATTTTTTCAAACTAAGATTCACTGGCCTTGGCTCATTTTCTGTATGGAACATGAATCATGGGTCTTCGGGTCCCCTGGACCCAGGCTAGTGAAAGTGTGGAAATCATAGGTTCTCTGTTGGTCGGTGGGGGTGTGCGAATGGGTGAGCACCCACAGTCTGCACCCACTTTTCCCGCACAAGTTTGCAACCCTGTTGCAAAGTTAAGAGCACGATCACTGTCAACACCCACATTCCCACACATTTCACCTTCTATCTCGTGGGAACCCGTCTTGCTGATCCAACACTGTAAATAGGTCTTTCAGCCTGGTTCTATACCATAAATGACATAGATGGCAACGCAATTCACTGTTCAGATTGCCTTACAGCTGATATTGGAGCAAACAGAAGGTTTTCATAGTGATGCAGAGGAAGAAGTTTCAGAATATGAAGATCACATTTCTGAAAATTCAGAATCTGAGAGTGAGTTTGAAGAGAAGAATCAGCATCAGTCATCTCCAAACATAAAAGAGCCTTAGGACCAGCCCTTCAGCATCCAGGACTCTGTGAGCAGCCAGCCATAGAACCAGGCAGTCAGCAGCTTGCATATGAGGATGTCAAAAAATGGCAAAATTGAGTGGTCTTCCTGCCCAAGAAATGACCCCCCCGGCTGCCAATGTGATTTGGATAACACCAGGACCTACACGTTTAGCAGTCACTCATGCAAAAGACATCAAGTCTTCTTTTGACCTTTTCATGCCATACTCCATCAAGAAAATCATCCTGGATTGTACAAATTTAGAAGGAAGCAGGATCTTTGAAGATAAGTGGAAGTTTATGGATGAAACCGATTGGATGCTTCCTTTGGGGATCTTATCCTTGCTGGTGTTTTCTTGTCCAAAGGGGAGGCCACAGAATCCCTGTGGCATGAAGAACCTGGCAGAGAACGTTTCTGGGCAACGATGTCTCTGAAAACTTACAAAATAATTTCCAGGAAATCCGTTTTGATGACTGTGATGACAGACCAGCTCGATGGCAGAGACAAGCTAGCTGCCATCAGGACAGTGTGTGTGTGTGGGGGGGTCTCTGCCCTTTCCGGCAGTATATCCCATCTAAACCTGAACAGTATGGTATAAAGATTTGGGCTGCCTGTGGTGCTGCTTCATCTGATGCATGGAACTTGTAGGTGTACACAGGGAAATGCAGTGACGGAACCCTGAAAAAAATCAAGGAATGAGAGTGGTCCTCGACTCAGAGACTTTCTGGACACAACATCACATGTGACAATTTTTTCACATCACACCAGCTCAGACAAGAGCTGTTAAAGCGGAAGCTGACTATGGTGGGAACAGGACGCAAAGACAGGTCAGAGCTCCCTCCACATTACTGAGTGGCATCTCATAAATGTGATTTAACAAAGGTAAAGGCCAGAAATTTAACCCATATTTTGTTTATATTACTTGCAATTGAGATAAAGTAAACATCTGATGAGTATATTAACAAAAAGATAATGATGTTAAATTAAAAGGCCCAAAATGCAATGGGTCCACCAGACCCAGCAAGACTCTTTGTGTAGCAAAAAAAATAAACAAAGACCCTATAAGGGTTAATTTTGACAATGTCACGGTGAAAGGGTGCAGGCCATGTGGTGCGTGAAGATGGAGAGGACGCAGGAGAAGGTGGTACAGTAAAAGCTGAACCAACTCAGCCTTTATTAAGAACATAGGAAGGAAACCTAAACTGCAAAACAGCTAAAGATTACAAAAGGTCTGGAGATCCAGGAGCACAGGAAACAGCCACAAGAAAACAAGACTCTGACCAGGAGAACACTCAGACAATAAATACACAGAGGAAATGAGGGGTGAGTGGAAACAGCTGGGGCAAACAGGTGAACAGAATCACAATAATGAGACTCAGGGAGATAACGCAAAACACAAGCAGACAGGACAAGAAACTGTCAAAATAAAACAGGAAGTAACCCAAACATGGTGCACACACTTGACACATAATGAGACTGACAGAAAGAATCTAAACATGACTAAACAGAATCCAACTACAACGCCTGAGCAGACACGAGACAGGGAAACAACTATCAGGGAAGACACCGACAACTGAAACACAAGTAATGAAGACCTGATGCAGAAGGGAGAACCGACACAAGCACACAAGAACACGAGGAGATCGAGACACAGAGGAGCACAAGGACACTGAAGATGAGAACCCAGAGAACTCAGAATAACCTATGATTAACAAAAACCAAAAAAAACCAATTACAAACCAATGAAAAAACAAACAAACAAAAGAAATTTAAAACATGTCGTGTTTAAATTTGTATAAAAGCCACCGTACACAGCCTTTATGACCACCATGTTCATTTAATCTACACTCATATCCACTGTGTGTGAACCATTGTTATCACTGAACAAGCTTGTTGCCAGAGGTGGCATAGTGTAAAATGTTATGTTCAAAATAAACTGATGTTAATAGGATGGCAAGACTATGAAATATTGCTTCATTTTCTGAGAGGGTCAGAATGTTAGAGATTTTGCTCCAAGTGGTGATTTCTTCTAGAAAAATTCATCAAGATCTCAAAGAGATCAGTATTATACACTAAAAGGGGTAAAATAAAAAAGAAAAATATCCAGGACTTACTGATATAAAGGTCTGAAATAGCAAATATCAGTAATGTAAGCACTGTGACGAGTGACAAACTGATCTGTCAGCCTCCAATCAATGACTCTTGTCCCTCTCGCTCTTTGTGTCTGGTATTTCCAGTGTCTCCCGCTCTCTCTCACAGCTGCTCACACCTTTTCAAGGAGCTGGGTGCACATTCCAGCAGTCACTAAATCTGTCTGAATAAAGGGGCACAGCCACTGGCCTCAGTTAATGCTGCTAGTGCACATCAGGAATGTGTGAAACGCTCAACATCTTCACGAGCCGAAGCCTCAGCACAAAACACTCTGACATTCATTACCGTGACTCTGCTCGACTGTGACGCACGCTGTTGTGCTAACTCTGTTTTTGTACCACTAGCATCAATGCTATGACAGCTGCTAATGCTGTTTCAGCTTTCTGCTACTTTAGCTTGTGTCAGTATTCCACTGCGAGTGCGAGTGGCAGATGGCCAAAATATGGTAAAGTTTAGGAACTCATTGTTCAGCATTTCTTTTTAGTGGAGTTTCCCTAATCACATAAGTACCAAACCCAACCCAATTATCAACCCTTTTGTCGATAATTGCATGTTATTGAGTTCTCGAAGCATTGAGTAGAATGTCTATTCACATTTAAAGCAGTGACGTGCGGTGAGGTTTGTGACAGTGAGGCGCTGAGTCGGACGTTCACATGAACCCAAAATAGAAGCTTATATTTCAATTTTAATTATGCTAATGATTAATTACGCTTTAATCAACTCCATACTGGCCAACAATGATGGCAAGAAAAAGTAAATATTTAATGTACGGTCAAACTATTTTTTTGGGGGGAGGGGTGTCTCTCTTTTTAAATTAACCTTTGAGGATGAAATCCGTGTGCCTATCACTATGGGACAGCACTGCTGCAGCACTGCCCCCTATCAGTGCAGCACGGTACTTTCTGCCTCACTCTAGCTGCTTTTCCACCACCGGGGTTCCAGTGCCGGTGCCAGCATTTGAACCGTTCAGCGGTTTATTCACCGAAAACAGACTCGGTGCTAGACTGAAAAACGGGTTCAACACGGGCCCGCAAGTGAGCTGGTCTCGAACCAAGAACACATGAGGAAAGCGGCAGAAGGGCGTGACTCTGCCATCGCCACATTAGTTTTCTCCCGCTATTTCACTGCATGGTGTGTATTACATGAGAAAAGCAAAGCGATTTTCACGGCTGTGAATTCGGATGAACGTGCTACTTTGTATCAGTTATATTAGCAGAGGTGGCCAAAGTACTGACATTCTGTACTTAAGTAGAAGTACAAGTACTTGTGTAAGAAACTACTCTGGTAAAAGTCGAAGTACTGGTTCAACTTCTTTACTCAAGTAAAAGTAAAAAAGTACAGGCTCTGAAATCTACTCAAAGTAAGAAAGTAAAAGTAGCTCTCTGGAGGACGTCTCTGCCTCTTTCTGCCATTTTTCTCCATTTGAGTGGAGTCATCGCTCAGTCTTTGCTCTCCCTTTTAGCTACCAGACACACTGTGTGATACACTGCGCACACTTTAATTGTCTTTGTTTGTCACTCATTTTCCACAGGGACCTGGCGTGTAGCTTCTACGTGAAGCGCAACATCCGCTAGCTCCGTCCGGTCTCCGATCTTGCTTTGCAGGAGCCTTTCCCTCTACCGTGAGGGTTGCCTGTTCTTCCGATTTCCAAGAAATAATGTTTGCAATCAGGAGCCGCCTCCCGAACTGACCAAAAATGCAAACGTTTCTCGGCTGCATTAAACTTAAAGTAACGAGCCCGTTTTAAAAAGGTAGGAGGAAGAAAGTACAAATCCTTG
>VUQK01018689.1:0-14059 GCA_015106715.1 Bujurquina vittata | reverse complement strand
TTGGGTTGGTGGTGGTGTTGCTGTGGGTGTTTTTTTTTTTTTTTTTTTTTTTTTTTTTTTTTGCAAAACCATGCTCTACATGTCATGGTACTCACAGCAACCCTGTGATTAGCAGAAATGGAGCGGATGAGGTTAAGACCAAAATGAGAACTGAGGGCTGTTGGTCCAGAGCTGGGCTGATATTCAACAAAATAGTCCAGGCTCTCTTTTCTGGTTCTGACCCTGGCTGTGCTAAAAACAAAAAAAAACAAACGAGAAAAACACCAAAACTTAGAGATGATTAACCAGGAGATACCTGGAAGTTGCCAGGCGGCTCACTGCTGTAATAGCAGCACTCCTGTTTAGTCATTAAAAAGTAATGTGGAAAAGCATGTCCAATAATTGTAAGTCGGTAAGAAATAATGAAACCTCACCAGTGGGTTTTCCCATTTTATTTAGTTGAGTCACTCCTGCTCCACTCAGTTTTCTTTATAAGCAAACATGAGGAGGACTCTGCTGCAAATAAAGCTGCAGTTTTGTTTTGTTTTTCTTTTCTTTTCTTTTTTTGCAATAAGTACAACTGTATCAGCTACTTTAACAAGTAGTAAAGCTTGAGGTTTTAAACCATAATTCTGGCTTATGCATTTTATAATTTTAGTAGCATGCACCCTGGTTTTCTTTGTACAAAATCTCATTGCTAACATCGATCAACGCTTTCTTTAAAGTCAAAACACACTGTGTTTTTAAATTGAATCATGTGCTTGCAGACTACGCAGTACAGTAAGATTCAGGGACTAGAGGTTCACTCAGAGTTTGTTGCTGAATTTTCCTGGCACAAAAAAACTTCAGGAAGATTTTCTCCTCAGTGTTGGTGCAGAGTACCCCCTCTCGCCAGCTTCTGTTCCAGATGTGTTTGCCAGCTGAGACCACAGCTCTGATGTTTGGAGGATATGAACAAATTCCTTCTCATATCTCATGAGTTGTGCTTTTGGAAGTAAAAGTGGAATCTGGTGCTTTTATGCCACATTGCTTCCAGAGTGCAGCTAGTGTTGTTTTCAAAAAGATTTAGAATAAAATAAAAGTTTTAAAGGGGTGGATTTTTGTTTATTGCTGTGGGATGAGCTTCAAAAGACAGCAAAAAAAAAAAAAGGAATTATGTGTACTTCTCTTATTTAGCTGCAGGTGATTGTTTTCAAATCCATTTTGTGGGTTGGTAGCCGTGACACAGACAGGAAGGTGGGAGGAAAGGGAAAAAAAAATAACACTATCACGTTTCCAGGATTATTTTTCTTTAAAATCCATGTGACTGTAGCCAAGGCTTTTAAACACGAACAGCAGCAGACTAATCTTTGTTTAGTTTGTTTGTTTGTTGTTTTTCTTTCTAGCTATGGTATGGGAATACAGAGAAATATCTGGGAACAAACATCCCCACTGTTTGAAAAACACAGAATGAAGCGCTGAAGTGGTGAAGGCTGTCTCTTTTCGCTGTTTTGGCCCACTGCCTCCTAAGCACCCTCAATAATGAGCAGGACCGTAGTCCAATGAGAGAGGAGCCGGCCTGCACAGCAGGCTGAGTGCAGATAAAAAACATTCCACTGTAGGTCTCTGTTGAAATAACAAGGGCCACAAAACAATCAGTCTTCACAGCACCCGGTCTCCCCATTCTCATGGGTAATGAGCAAGATGGGTAGTATCCCACTTCGCCTCAAACTTCACACCTCTCAATGGCTAGAATGGTTAACCTGCATTCCTGCATAAACATTTTGGCCTGCTTACTCATTAACACTCTTCTCCAAGCTATGATTCATGGAAGGGACACTGTTTCACATATTATTTTCAGAAATAAAATACTGCTCTATAAGAGGCTGCTGACCCACTTTATAGCAGATAAGCTCATAGTACCAGACGTAACAACACTGGTGCACTGCCTTCTTCTGTGATATCTTGGGTGATGGTAATGGTTTGTCTTAGGTCCCCAGAGATGTTCATAGAACTACGAGCAAATCAGATTTTTCATATATTCAGTTAAATTAATTGGCTCAAAATTTTTGTGCAGATATTTAAGCTTCCTGGCTCACTGGTGGCCTTTGATGTTTCTCTGACTAACTTAAAAGATACAGTAAAACCCTTCTTAATTTCTCACATCCTCACATGTGGCCAGTCCCTATGTTATCATGAATGTTTTAGGCAAAGGTTTCAAAGATGTGGAAAAGGGGGAAATAACTACCCTCGCACTAACTTTAAAAATGTAACCAGCACAAACTGATGCGGTATCAGCTGGTGACATTGGTAAATATCTTTTTATCCGTCATTATGGTCAGTATTGATATTTGGCTACTTCTCATCTTGTGATTTTCTTTTTCTTTTATCAAATGTGAGATTTGCATCTTTAAAGTTTAAAAAAAAAGTATTATCAATCCAAATGAGGTCATAGGTGTGGTCCAAGGGAAGGAAGAAAACACACAGGTGCATGGCGTTGGCAGCACCTCCGTACAGAACTATCATGTAATACAGTCAAATCTCAAATGACACATTAGGTGTGGACATTGTTGCTGTTCAGCTTTTTGTGTCTTGAATGGCTGAATATGAATCTGAATGGCTGCCAAGTTATGAGGATGCTGATAGCTGGAAGTGATTCACTATCATTTTTAATTTAATTAACATGGATTGTGAATAATTTTTTAAAATGAAAGTCAACATCAGGCAACACTTAAGTTCACTTGTCTACTTACTTTCTTTTTCAAAGTTCTAAAACAGCTGATACAGTACCACCCTGCCATCGATGCCACCCACTGCTGTCATACTCCATCGGGTTCTGTTACCTTTTGGTGATAGTTGCCTTTATTTCTTACTTTACAGAGTTAATAATTTTTTGACCCTATAATTTTCAACATTCTGGATCTAACGATCCAGAATCCTTCTTAGATCATAAGCAACTTTTGCTAAATGACAGAACCTATGGTCATATTGCATATTGCAAATCTTGTCTAAAGGCTGTGATCAATCAAATCTAAATATACTTATGGTCATTTCATTAGGCACACAATTAGTACTACATTGGACCCCCCTTTATCTTCAGACCTGCCTTAATTTATCATGACATAGATTCAACAATGTGCTGAAAACACTCTTCAGACATTTTGGCCAATATTAACATAATAGTGTGACACAATTGCTTAAGATTTGTTGACTGTACTATACATCCATGATGCAAATCTCCCGTTTCACCACATTCGTAAGGTGCTCTATTGGATTGAAATCTGGTGACTGTGGAGGCTATAGAAATATAGTGAACTCCCTGTCATGTTAAAGAACCAGTTTGAGATTGTTCAAGCTTTGTGACTTTATGTGTTGTGTGGCTGGAAGCAGTCATCAGAAGATGGGTACACTGGTCATAAACGGGTGGATATGGTCAGCAACAATAATCAGGTAGGCTTTGCAGTTTAAAAAATGATAAGTTGATACTAAAGGGCCTAAAGTGTGCCAAAAAATATCACTCACATCATTACACTACCACCACCAGACTGAACCAATGCAAGATGGATCCATGCTGTTTATACCAAATACTTACTGTACTATCTCCATATTGTAGTAGAAATCAAGACTCACCACACCAGGCAAGGTTTTTCCAGTTGTCTAATTTTAGTGAGCCTGTGTAAATTGTAGCCTCCGTTTTGTGTTCTTAACTGCTTTTCTGCCTACCTTGGTTGTATCAGGTGGTTATTTCAGTTTTGTTGACTTCCTATCAAGGCAGTTTCTCCCAGAGATACAGAATATTGTCTCTTTTTCACACATCTACATGACTTGCACAGAATTGCAAAAGATATTTGCATTAATAAACAGTTGAACAGGTGTGCCAAATGAAGTGGTTGGTGAGTGTATAGTCTGTGCTGTGTTTAGTGTGGGCTTTCTCAGTTTTGTATAATATGACCAAGGTAGTTTTCCACAAGGTTTTACATTCACTACATATTTAAGGCTGGCTATACAACGATAACAAAACAAGGTGAATTTGTTTAATATTTTTTTTATTCAGGCACAGTGTGAAGTAAGATCGATTTTCTTTATCTGCTTCTTTATCGGCTAAGAGGCCTAGAGTTTGTATAAACAGGTCTGTTGTTAAGTAATTAAAGCAGGTTATTCCTTCTTTCTGAGGAAGTTATAATCATGCTGTTGTGGCTTCTGTGTAAAAGCCTTGCTTGCTTCTTATCTGAGTTTTGCATCTTTAAATCCTCACCTCTCCAGTGGTGACATGTTTTTTTATGTAATGGAGAAACTGCAGTGTCAATCCTTACAGCAGAGCCATTTATATATGACACACATACACACAAAGACACAAATAAAGTTGTTTATCTTGTTCACATGTATGAATGTATTGAATGTTCACATGTATCCTGGGAGCTAGTAGTTTATACTCAGCGTAAATTAAAGCGTCTGTAAAACTGGAGCTTCCTGTTTTGCTTACTCTGGTATCATTCCATCACTCGATTGGGAAGATTAGAAGATAGAGCTGTCAGTCTGGCACATTAGCTGGAGTTTAAAGAGAAAAAGACTGCAGATAAGGTCTTCCATGTACCATTTTCTTATATGTCTCAGTGTTTTCTTAGTGACTTAATGTAAATCATGTACACAGGTTTAAGCACGTGTAAGTGCTGTAGATCTACTGTGGTGTGATGTTGGTTCGTATATCTACATAAACGTCCAGGCTTTTGGACTTGGTCCATAGTTTTTGCAACATGTAATCAGGCAGGAGAAGTCTGTATTAATACTTATGTGCACAGTATTAAAACAAAGTAGCATTTTGTTTTTCTGGAGTTGTTACCATTTATCTTTCTTTGACATTGAGTATGTCAGGATTATTTAGAAAATATGTGTTTGCTCAAGGACAACAAGCTGATTAGCGCCTCTCAGAAATAAATGCATTGGTTACACTGTACTGTATTATGATTTTTTTTTTTGTTTGTAGGTGTTAGGTTTGTGCTAGGTTAGCAAGGAGAACAAATCTGTGCATTTCTTTACAGGACTATACTTGTTAGGATTTTAAATCTCAACTAAATTAAAACATTATTTTACTTTTAAATGATAATATTGATTACTGACCATTAACTGGCCAGGGAAGTTGAAAGACTAAGTTAAATATTGCTTTGACTAGAACAGAGAGTGTAATTTTAAGATGCTCTGTGTTTCATGTGCTGATTTGACCTTACGTTGCAGGTTGCTATTGCACATTATAAATGGGGAAATATGTTCCCCTTTTTTCAAAATCTAGTTCAGCCTATTTATTTATGTATTGTCTGTGGATAAACTGAATTTTCTTTGGCAGGAAATTCTAATTGTTAAAAAAATTACTGAACTTTTTTGAAAGTCCTACATTTTGTAAATTTAGAAAATTGACATGATAAGCCTCAGCCACTGACATCACTAAATGTAATAAGTTTTTCTGACAGGTAGACATCAACAGTATGCAGATAGCGATGGATTGCCACTATGATAGCATGTCTGTACACCACATTTTGTTCATGTGATATCTCTTGAAAGCTTTGGGAAAATATGTTTAAATGTGATACAAACTTCACTTGGATACAAGGCTGAACTGAATTAGAATGTTTAAGGTTACTGTAATCATCTAACAAGGTAGTTCAGGAACACTTCGCTGAAGTTTCTAAGGAGTGCAAAATGGAATAGGGAAAGCACTCCTTGGCTGGTGATTTATTTGTTTTACTCCAGTCACAATATCCAGTGGGCTTACTATAACTGTTTTTTTTAATCTCTTTTTTATGTTAATCTCATTAGTTTTGTTTTTATATAGACAAAAATACACATTATAACTGAGTTTAAGAAGCCCTAGTTAACAAAACTGTGCCATTTTGATTTGGGTCTCGTAAAACATCTTAGGAGTGCTAAAAAGTACAATTAGTTTATTCAGGAAAAACTGTAACAACCACCACTAATGCAAGTTATGCACCTTGTAAGAACTATTATGTTACAATATAGTGTGTGGGCTAAAAAAAAGAAAAGCATTTCAACAAAGTCTGGCTTAAGAACAGGGCATTTTGTGAGTCTTGTGCTTGAATGAAGCCTGTTGAAAATAACAAATTTCAAACCCACCCCACCTTTGTCAAAATAATGCGCAAATTAGAAACTAGAGGTTATAAAAACATGAAGCCACTATAGAGAGTAAAGTGTAAAGAGCCACCTGCAAACTCCTGCCATCAGCCAGTATTCTGTGTTCACATCTGGAGCATCCTGGAAGTTTGATAAAAGCAAATTGGTTGCCCAATAGATTTTTGATCAAGTCTTGATAGGTGAGTAGCAGCAAATCATTAAGTATGGTTTCATAATGTACTGCTTATGTAATTCATTTATCGCCCAGAAAATGCATAATTTGAGTCCAAAAGATATTTTCATCTTATGAAATAAAAATACATCTTGTGTCAGTATGTGGGTTTGTTTTCTTAAATCTTTTAGGGGAGTCTCTAAAATGGAGAAAATGATGACAAATTTCAATCTTAAGTTAACTGAGCTCAAATTAGTGGTCTAAAAATGATTTAAATAGTTGATTAAGCAGGCAAAAACCCAGAGGTATTTAAATTACAGTAATTTAGGGCTTAAATTTTATTCAAAACTCATGGCGGATGCTCTTGTAAAACAGTTCACGGATTCCTTTTATGATACAGGAAAAATAAAAAGCAACATTAAATATATTTCACTGGCCCGTCTTAAGTTAAAACTGGTTCTCAACAACCCCTTCTTCTGCAGAACATAATGTAAATGGTTGCACAGTGAAGACAATGTAAATGTGTGTCCCTGCAGCAAATGGTTTTTAGTTGCTTTATTGGAAATCTGCTTTGTAGTTGATTTTACGTTGCAGGGAATCTCATTTAAGTTTTACTGCATAGATAACATGATCTCTGACACAAACTGGTACAAACTGATGTATGCATCATTCTCTCATGTGCGCGCGCACACACACACACACACACACGCACACACACACAGCCAGCACAGTGCAATTAGTACTTGGTGTTTGGAACAGTGTGTAAACAAAGTACTTTTCATGCTTTAGTTGTGCTAGCATGTAATAGCAGGCTCATTATAAAAGCCAGAGGAACTGCTAAAATGGACATTCCACCTCTGCATACCATGCAAAAAAACATCTCAGGACACATACACACACACCTTACAAACAGTACAGAGAGGGGAAAAACAAAACAAACACACAGGGACCATACACAAACTACATTCAACTGAATAAGACTTTCTGAAGTTGATTGGTTGCTAACCATGAAAATTCTCTTTTTGTGTGTGTGCGTGCACGCTCGTGCGTGCGTGCGTGCGTGCTGCCTTATACTCGGAATTAGGAGAATTAGCTTTAAGGTTTGAATCTAGCAACAGGAAATGACTATGATCGATATTTTTCTTTTTTGACAAGTGTTTATTCAAAATCAGATTGGGTCAACCAAATTTTCATGTATATTTTTACACGTGTTGTATTTGAGGAAGTGGGGGGGATTAAATGCTTTCCCACATGCTCCTATAAAGTCCAGTCAACGTGAGTGGGCATTCTTGCTGTGACATTGACAGACAGAAGCACACTCATAAGGACATGAGAAAACAAACCTACAGATCCATATTTGACATGCCTAAGGTGTGAGATATGAGATGTGAGGTATGTACACGCTTTATTTGATCTTTGTCATTGTACATGCGTAGAAACCAGCCTGAGCTTCAAATATGCAGACATACACATTTCCATTGAGATATGGAAACGCAATAGCTTAAAATCTGCTGGACTGTGAAGTGTTGTTGCTTTTGAAATACTGAAAGTGTCTCTTTGGTGTAGAAACCTTAGGTTACTTGTGTAACTCTGGTTCTTAGAGTAGTGTGAGTGAAGCATTTATCTCATTGTGCTAATACTCATTGACTGATAATTGCAACGACCATCAGCCAGTCAGGATTGGAATAATGAGATAACTGCTTCTGAGGAATATACAGGGAGGTGCCATAGTGAGACATTCAACCCAATGCAAGGAATGAGAACCAGTTTCGACTTTTGCCACTGTGTCCAGCCCCCTCCATTGCTTTTATCTCCAGCCTCACCTGATCTCTCTTCTTAACTCACCCATACCTTTTTAACTCACCCTTATGCTGCAAGGGGTTGATGGGTCTCCAAGTAGTATCTCAGTTGTAAATTAGCAAATAACACAGCTGCAAAACCACACAAATACGTTTGAAGACATCTCATATATTACAGAGAAATAATCATAATATTGCCATTTGTATAAAATAGTCATTTTTTGGCTGCTCATCATTAAAACTCTACTTTCTTGCTAGAGACTTGCATAGAAGGCACTGACACCAATCTGTTTTATGGCTTAATTTTCAAAAAGAAAAAAACAGATTAAGAGTTTGTATCACTGAACTTGACAGCATTTCAAAAAATGCAGACTAAATCCATTTTGGACATATGAAATTTAACATGTGCCATCCTGTAGATCTTTGAAGGCTCCTTTCTTGTCCTGTCTGACCTGTTCTGTTGTTTCAGTCCTGTATAGCTTTGACCTAAAAATACTCAGTGTTTTATGAAAGCACTTTGAGAGCATTGTCAGGCATTGTTAGGTGATGTTTGTAGTTCCATATTTTGAAAAATAGGTATTGGAATCCCAACTAAATGAAGATTGAATATCTACACAAAGAAAAATATGCAAATAGGCTATTTTTTGGGGTATAGCCCTAACGTGAACTCATTCGCCAGACAGCAACATATCTGCATAATTTTAAGTCTAATTTAGTCAAATACCTGGCCTAAAACATAGCTCGGCAAAATCCTACAATTGTCATTAAGTAGCCATGCCTCAGGAATGTCAAAAAGGAGTAAGCACTGGCTGTTAAAATATAGCCATTAAAATATTCCCGTTGCATTACATAGCTTGACAATTGGATTAATCTCTGCGGTAACGGGCTGATTGTTTTTCTAACTGAGAAACCTCTGTTTGTTATCTTGATGAAAAAAGAATGAGTAAAACTGATAGAGTGGACTGAATTGGAGTTGTGGAGCAAAAATAGTTCTACTGTATTTTACACTTACATTTTAACTTAAGCTTGACTTGATGCTTTTCAGAAATGTTTTTGGGCATTATTTAACGGCATAATACAGAAAATGATGACAAGACTGAGACCATATCTCACTTTTGGTGCCCAACTGTTCCTTTGAAGTCTTCCCAACCATGTCGGAATATAAAGTACAGCTTGAGTGGTTGGAAGCATGAAATTTCAAGACAATGATTTTGATTTCTGTAAAAAAAATGTATCTGTGGATTTCAGAAGGTCTTTTTGTATAAATTAGATCTTTCATGCTCTTTCTCTATTTATGCAGGGAAGATGCATGTGTCTCTGGCAGAAGCTTTGGAAGTTCGAGGAGGTCCTCTCCAGGAGGAGGAGGTCTGGGCAGTGCTCAGCCAGAGTGCAGAGAGCCTTCAAGAACTTTTTCACAAAGGTAGGAGTACATGGAAACAAGAGTATAAAGATGTTTCTTAAAAAATTATTGTACATGCACACAAATACAGTTTGAGCTTGTTTATTAGATCTTATTCTGTCATTGTTATTGTCTAAATTAATAAATCTATCTACATTGGTTTCTTTTAAATAAGTGTTGAAAATTGATCTTCTGATAAGTAGATCATGTGAAATTCCAGTGTCAAATTGTATTGTGAGAATTTTAATTTCTATCTGTGAAAATACAACATTGAATCAGTTCAGTCATCTATTTGTTACATTTTTACATCACAGAATGATATCATTAGTAGATAGATAGGATTGCTAAATGTGCAGTATCTACTGTGTTTAAATAATCTTTGTGACAGACTTGTGCCTGTTAATGTCTTTGGTTTTCCTTGAAGTCAGATAAGTTTGAAACTTATAAAAAATGAAACACCATGTGACTCAGAGGAAATGAGTCAACAGCTAGCGCAGTGCCCTTGGTGTTGTCAAAACTTTTGCGTGGTGTCTTTTCTCTGACATAATTGCAGTGCATGTGATTACACAGGCCAGAATTGTGTCAAATAAAGTGTCGACCACAGACTGTATGCATTTCCACAGCCTGCATAAACTATCCTGAGTTCACATTCTAGTTTTCTTTACTGGTTTGATTTGAAGACCATCCTGGCATGCTGTGGGAATCTTGTCTTATCAGTATGACCTTGACAGAAAATCTGTGCACTCTTGTACAGTATTTTAGTGTCTTCTGAGATAAAAGTCTGAAATTATTAAGGACAGGAATGAAAGGCTGATGCTTAGAATATTTTGGATAAAATTTGTCTCCACATGGCATTGATGTAGCAGTTACTTGTAATTGCTAATCGGAAGCATAACAAGACAGACATGGTTCTCAGTGAATCCTGATTTGAATTATTTTCTTTCACAGCAGCAGACGTGTTGATGGAAGCATCTTAGGCAAAGACAAAATGATTTTTAACTTTTCTGTCTCATGACCATTTAAATTGCAGTTAATTTAGGTGATGCTTCAAAATAAGCGTCTAGAGGCTTTTCAGTATGGGTGCCAAGAGTTGGTTATAGAAGAACATTGTTATTAATGCGCCATAATTTATTTTATTTTTCCAGTATTTTATTTTTCCAGTATTCTAGCAGTATTTTTCCAATCTTCTGTTGTCCAATTTTCAAAGTGTTCCTTTAATTTTTTGAGCAGTGTATATTAGAGAAAGTAGGATATACTGTAGTTTAATTTTCATAACATTTCGTTATCACTAATGTAAAGCACTTTATTCTGAGATTTATTTGAGTGAGAGTGACTTTAGGTCCTTTAACCTGGGGCAGCTGTGGAGTAAAAAAGTTAAGTGGTCAGTGATTGAATTAAGAACACAAATTCAGTTTTTCAAAGAAAAATGTAATGAATGAGGGTGCATGCTGTCAGTTTTAGTTCTTAGAAACAAAACTGGATGTGGAGAAAATCTGGATGGATGTTTAAAATTCAGTCTCTGGAAGCGATTCTTGTTACTTTAGTTTGAATGCAGTATAGAAATGAAAGGATAGGATTAAGGGGGGAAAAAAGCTTAGACGCATCTGTGCAAAAGCTACCATGAATCTTGTTTGGTAATGCTCAGCTGTCTGAAACACATGCCAGCAGTGATTCAAAAAGGAATTGTTTTGCTTGGAGGCATACGATTCTGATGAACTGGATTATTTGGTACCAGCTCCTAACTGGAAGAGTTGCTTAGTTCTCATTCCTAGCTTAACAGTCCCTAAAGATATTGTTTTATAGCTTTGCAGCTCATTTTTCTGGAGTTTTTGGTTTTCTATTTGCTTGATAGGTGTTATCCTTGTATGATTTCTTTTTGTATCTGCAGTATGTTAAAACTTCATTATTTTAATATTCATAATGAAATGTGTTCGCTCAGGCTGAGTCACTTCTGTCCAGCTCTGTTCCCATATCCAGGGCAAAAACTTTATGTGGGATGAAACTACTACTAAACCAGTCTACCTTTGAGTAAGATCTTGGTCACATGAGTTTTTAAACAGGAAACTTATATTTACTTAGTAAATTCCAGCATTTAAAAGCAGATATATAATATATTTTTGCCCCAAATCAAGTTCTTCTGTTTGTCTCTCTGCTTCTCTCAGTTAACTATCAGTCAAAGAAAAGAATTTTGCAGCGCTGCTCAAACATTCCTTTGTGTATTTTTAAAACCTTCTCCCACCATAGCACTGGCTGTGGCTTTTTAGGAAAAGAGAATTACGCTGTGTGGCCATTCCTTTCTGCAACCATGCCCCAACAGCTATTTTCTTGCAGACTAAGAAAGCAACATGTGTTTTTGTTTACTTCAATCATCTTGAATTTCCATGAACGCCAAAGCCATAGCAAGAAACATCCACTGTGGTTGGATATGTGTACAGTCCCTGAATGCAGGCTTTAAATGCTTAGACTAAATTTGATGCTAGTATTGGGTTTAAAAAGTCAGCTATTCACATTGACACTTGTGTGCATGTGTGGTAATGGCTAAGAATTTAAGTAAAGAAAGTCAAGTATGTTGTACTTGTTTTTCTGCTTTTTACTCCTGATTTTAATTGTCAAACTGTCTGTTTCCACCTCCAGATCCTTCAGCCATGGGCTTCATTATCTCTCCCTGGTCCCTCCTGCTCATGCCCTCTGGCAACATCTCATTCACAGATGAGTATGTCACCCAGCAGGACTTAAGAGCTTTCACAGCTCCAGAGGTCCTGGAGGGGAACTCCTTGGCTTCTGTTTCTGACATAGAAAAGGTACAAACCATGATAATATACTGTGTGGTGACACAATCTGGCAAATTGCTTAGTCTATGTGTGTCTTTTCGCAAATCTTGTCAGTGCCCATATTTTTGAATGAAATCTTTGTATTTAAAATAATCATTCACTTCAAGCCATTACTTGGTGTTATCTAACAAGTCACTGACTGTTGAGTACCCTTTCTTTCAAACATAGTCATGTTTACATCCACTCTTTCTTACCAGGGCACGTAGGCTGTATCCTAACAAATGATATAGGTGCATTTCTTCCTCAGAATTCGATTTATAAAAAGTTAAACCTTATATTTAAACATGTTCACATTGTTTAAGTTTGTCAGCTTGCAGTGCTTTACTTCTCTGCTTTTTGCTGGTTTCTTGGCACTCAACCATTAGTGTAATTAGGCTGAAATTAGTTAGAGAAAAGTGTGTCAACACCTGTGTGCTCGTCAGGGGTTTTCCTGCAGAGAGGAAGTTTTATTGCCTCCACCAAAGTTTTAGCACAATCCAAAAGAAAATCACCATGATTGTAATAAAACAATTTGTAACTAGTTTTATTTATTAGGGTTTTGCTTACTCAGGTGTGATATACATGTGCTCATCAAATAGTCAGAAACACCAGAAAAAGCATTCATTTCTGAGAAAAGATTACATAGACTTATCACCTTTATTGGCAAAGATGTCCCTTACATGCATAGTCCTGCACCTTTGGGGTTTTTTTAAGTTCCTGCCTACGTCATTTTGCTGATGTCAATCATTGTTTTGCTTAGCATCCAAAGTTTCAAAAGAGAGGCAAATGACATGTAAAACTGAACTTGAGCAAACAAGGCAGAGCTATTTTAATTCCACATACCAGCTCTTTGCAAAGCACATTTAGCATATATTGAGTTTTTGTCTTTCTCATGAAATGTTTTGCATTTTGAAATGTTGTATATTTTCTGCATTTTGTACATTTAGTCTGTTCTGCAAGGTTATGTATTAAATGGTGGGTACAGACAGTGCTGACGGACAATCATGTTTTTGGTTAGAGCATATCTTTACTGAGAAAAACAGGCAAGCATGTAGAACATTCAGATTTGAAGTTGAGAGCAATCATAGTATCACCACACCCCCTCATTTTGACTCTGCCTCTCTGGTAGAAGAGCAAAAACCTTGCATGACTGGATTCCCGTCTCTGGCACAGACCCACAAAC
Source organism: Bujurquina vittata (assembly GCA_015106715.1). Classification (NCBI taxonomy): domain Eukaryota; kingdom Metazoa; phylum Chordata; class Actinopteri; order Cichliformes; family Cichlidae; genus Bujurquina; species Bujurquina vittata. The sequence continues at coordinate 615 of VUQK01018689.1, read as the reverse complement.
CTCAACACAGTTTTTTGCTGAGTCAGTTTTCCAACTCTGGGCCTGTCTCCCCAGCTCAGTTATTTCAGTGTAGAGTATATAATCTGTTTCCTTCATTATCAGACTGTGGATAAACATACGTCATCTGAAAGTTTTCCTTTTCCTTTTCCGACATATGGGGGTCATATTCCTGCTTTTAATCTACAGCGTTCAGAGTTCCACATTTTCTGAAAGTGTTGGTGTGTCTTTAAATTTGTACTCTGATGTGTTCCTAAAAGACCTTGAAGGCAATGTTGCATTCTTTGGCAGTCACTGAATTATTCTTTCCTCTACCAAGCCCAACATTCAGGGGAAGTAATTTCTCTTCCAAGCAATGAGAGGAGAGGAGTAAGGAGGGGAAAATGGAAAAATGTTTCTGGATTTAGGCTGAAAGCCCCTGTCCTTTTTTCCTCCCCCGCCCCAAAAAAGGCTTTTTTTTCTTCACTCTAGCAGCTGTTGAGCCATAGTCCATTTATCTTTCTTTCACTCTAATGTCACTCCAATTTCAATTCCCTCATATGTGTGTGTGTGTGCGTGCGTGCGTGTGTGCGCGTGTGTGTGTGTATGTGTGTATATATATATGTGTGTGTGTGTGTG
>VUQK01018688.1:8089-23239 GCA_015106715.1 Bujurquina vittata | reverse complement strand
GACACACTGTGTGGCAAACTGCACACACTTTTTGTGCTTTACGTTTTCTCTCACTCATTTGTCTCACCGTTCCCGCGTGTATTAAAGCGCAACGTCGGCCAGCTCTTTGCTCCAAGCGAGCTCTGCAGGAGCCCCTCCCTCTGCTGTGGTGTGTGTGTGTCTGTGCCCTCTGCCCCGCACTGTCGCTCGGTGTGGACACACAAAGACGCTGCAACACATCGGAACCAATCACGGTGGCTCAGATCGATTGATGTTTGACGGCGCACAGACCGGAAATGCAAACTTTTCACTGACGCGGTAAACCAAAAGTAACGAGTTTGTTTTGAAAATGTAAGAAGTAGAAAGTACCGATACTTGGGTAAAAATGTAGGGAGTAAAAGTAAAAAGTAGTCAGAAAAATAAATACTTAAGTAAAGTACAGATACCTAAAAAAAATCTACTTAAGTACAGTAACGAAGTATTTGTACTTCGTTACTTCCCACCTCTGCATATCAGTCAGCTATATAACACAGCTGTTTGTTTAATAAAATATGCATTAGACAGAATGGAGCTGCAACATTATTTTAAACACTGTGTGGGATAATACACTATAGATGCCCATTATATCACTGTGCAACTAAAAAGGCCGATCAGCCATGTTATTGAGTTGAGGAATTAAGATTAAGGATAAATAATGAATAAATGATAGCTTATATGGAACCCGACAACCAGTAATATTACACAGGCCTGAGTTCATGAAGAGAGAAAGAGAGAAGTGTTACAGAAACAGTCAGATTATTTTTAGCAGCTTTTGTGAGAAACTAAGCAAAATGGGACAGTTTGATTGTACTGATGCCCAAGTTTGTTAGTTACATTTTAACAAAGTAACATTTGGCAAAAAAAGAAAACAAAAGAGAAAAGAAAAAAAAGAGAGGTAAACATTGATACTTTAGTGACATAAATAAATAAAAGAGCTCAACAGGCACAGTGATGTCATTGAGGGGGTGACAGGGACTTCTCAGAGTTATATCCTCCAACATCTAAACCACAGTCCTCATTATCGCCCGTGTCAACCAATCTCTCTCTTCCTCTTCTTCCCCCTCTGCCATCAACATCCTCCTCCTCCTCCTCTTCCTCCTCCTCTTCCTCGTCTTCCTCGTCAACATCCTGCTCCTTACGGGACGTCCTTTCTGTCTTGGGCCCTTTGCATATCTTGAGGTGGCGTGTGAGGTGGTATTTGGTGAGGAAGGCTTTGTTGCACTTCTCGCAGACAAAGTCTCGTCGCCCCTCGTGAGAGTTCATGTGCTTCTTCAGGTGGTTGGTCTTGAGGAAGTGTTTGTTACATTTTGGGCACTGAATCCGCCGCTCGCTGTGGTTGAGAGATGAAGGAGATGTAAAAACTAGTATTAGACACTGTACATGCAGAGAGCACAAGCTATCTGTTGACCTTTGCAATACTGAACAGACTCACTGTGTGTGAGAGAACATGTGCTGTTTCAGGTCATGTTTCCTGATGAACGCTCGATCGCAGAGGTCGCACTTGAGCTTCTCCGCGCCGGTGTGGATGAGCATATGTGACGCCACGTGGGACTTCTGGGTGAACGACTTCTCGCAAACTGTGCATCTGTAGTTCTTCTGACCTGTTAGTATGAAAATGTTAAACAGGTTGTGTGTGTGCCCTGAGCACCTGAAGTTACGCCGTTTACTCTGTACGTACCTGTGTGAATCTTGAGGTGCATCCTGAGGTTGCTGGGGTCGCTGAAGGCCTTACTGCAGTACTCACACTTGTGAGGTTTTAAACCCACATGCCCCATAAAGTGCACATTGAGCTTAGTGGATGTAATGAAAGCCCGGGTACACATGCTGCACTTGAATTTCTTCTCCCGCACATTGCCCTGACCTTTTACCCTGGAGGTAATGTTATCAGAGTTTCTATCACTGCCGCCCCCGCTGCTGCTGTTGTCAGTGTTTGTCTGCCCTGCAGCAGGGTTGTGACAGGGCCACGGGGAAGAGGAGGAGCTTGAGGTTTCATTTGTCAGCTTCTCTTCCTGGTGAGCATGTTGCTGTGATTGCTGCTCCTGTTGCTGCTGCTGCTGTTGCTGAGTTGGTGGTGGTTGCTGCTGTTGCTGACTATGGTCCTGCTGTGATGGGCTGTGGCTTTGTGGAGGGTGGGTATGGCTGTGGTTGCTGTTATGGTTGCTAAGATGAGATTTAAGTTCTGAGAAGGAGGAGCACTCTTTGCCACACTGGCAGATCTGACCCTCAGGCACCTGATGAACACCTGTGAACAAAAAAAGAAGGTGTTGGAGTGGTCATCAGTAAATAATAAACAAGCATTTCAGTAACACATAAGCAGTAATTCAATCAAACTACATAAACACCTGTAAGTCAAGGTGCAGGGCACAGTAGCACATTTTAAGGAAGGTATTTACTCGTACTCGTCAGATTAGTCATACTTGGGCTCTGGTAAATGAGGGTTTTTTAACTCTAGAACGATACATATTTAAGTGTCTGCTCACCCATCAGCCTGCAGTAGTCTCTGCTATAATAGAAGAGCAGCTCCTGGTCTGGGTGGATCTCAGTGGTTGTGCAGAAGAAGAGTTTACCATTGGCAGGGTAGGCCACCAGATTCTGCTCCTCCTGTGTCCTGAACGCACAAACACAAACATGTTGCTTTTATTTGGTTGGCAACTAAGTTGCATTGTGCTGTAAGCACCAATGGCATAAAAGGAAGAGCGCTAACCTAGCCTTGCGGACAAACATCATCCAGTTGCATTCATTCTCATCCGTCGTCACTATGTAGAACTCCAGCACGTTATTGTGATACATCTGTGATAGAAAAACCGGTTTATCATCAGCTACCACACTTTCATCATGGTTTTGTAATGAATGTGACTACTACAGTCCAACAGAGGGCCACAGCACTGACCTTCCATATTTGAGGTGTGTCCTTTTCTGGCCAATCGGAGAGGTTCACATTGCTACAATGCTGGCCAACCATTGGTCCAAAGCAGGTCCTCGGAGGAATGACGTCCCGTGCAAAGACTCCTAAGAGGGGGCCACAAGCACATGTGAACATCTTGTCTTTTGTTGAATCAATGATAAGAAAAAGAAGACGCAGTACATTAGTAACTAGAGTAACATCTAAGGTCTGTCCTCATTAATAGGCACCAAAGCCCTATTTGAGGGAGTGCCCTCTCTTACCGAGCGGTTCATCAGCAACAGAGATACGCAGGCACAGTGGACGGGGGAGAGAGAGGCGAGCCCGGCTTTGGATGGGCGCATCTGGGATAAAAGTGACTGGGCCATGCTCAGGACAGTCTGAGGTATACGAGCGCTCACACAGTGTGCACCCTAAAGCAAAATCCACAACATTAGCATTACAGATTCTACATAAGTTTACATTTTGCTTGTGTCTATTGTTTCACGGCTAAAAGAATTAAATTACAAACTTACAGATGCCGTATGCATTCACCATGTTCTCCTTGTTAGAAGTAGAATCCTCGAGCTGCAGCGTAGAATTCACCAGCACCAGGTTGTTCTCTGGCCCCAGAGACACCTCTGCAGTGATGGGAGACACGTTAACTGCCTCCAGCCCCATCCCAGAGTGTCCATGCAGAGACACTGGCTCCAGCTGGTTCTGGTTGGCCATGGAGCTGGTGAGCACCACACTTACAACACCTGAGTTCAGCTCCCCATTCGAATGAAGCGGCTCCCCAAGTCCTCCCGCTCCTCCTCCTCCCGAGTTGCCCACTCGTCCTCCCATATGATCTGGTTCCATTACTACTGGCAGTTCGAGCACAGGAGGTCCATGCAGGGGCATCACCCCACCAGAAGAATCCACCCCCGTCAGGCCCTCGTGAGGCTGAGGTTGCCTCCCCCCTCCAAGCTGCTGCTGGGTGTCAGGCACAGCCACCACCCCAACTCCATCCATTGTGGCCAGTTCTTCCCCCATCCGGTCAGGGGACATGGGACTACTAACACGTGACTCCATGGCCAGCCCAGTGGAGTCCAGTTCATGAGCACCAGTCTGGTGAAGGTCTCCCTGACCGCTGACTTGCCTGGAGTCCATGGGCACCAGGCCCTGCTCCAGTGGGCCTCCGGGTCCACTGTAGGGGTCCAGACCTGAGGAACTGTTGCTGGGCACCGACAGAGTCCCATCCATGTTAAGGCTGCTGGGATGAATATACTGAGGTGGTGGACGGTCTGCCAGGTAGGACAGAATACCTGTAGAGCAAAGAGAGAGGGAATGGGATGTGCAACTTAAATGTATCTCTCTCTCTCTCTCTCTCTCTACCAGATGAGCACTTTGAGAAATGATTTATGCATCACACACCCAAACATTAACCCACCTGGCAATATGTGTCGGAAGTAGCTGCTTTCCAGGTGGGGGTATGGTGGAGGGGGCAAGGAGTAATTCCTTTCAGGCAGACCGCACATCACTCCTCTGTCACTTAGTGGACCCATGGGGAGCATCAGAGATAAGGCTGAAGGGAGAGAACCAAGGGAAGGACCCAGACTGGGGATGGCCACTGGCATACCTAAAACCCATGAAGTTAAAAACACACTGAAGCTTGAGACTAGATCTCTGTATGTCTGTCTATTCTTTCTGTCTCAGTTTATTAGAGATGTGCACCCTTTTTACATCTGCACTCCCAAAGTGCAGATGTTGTGTTTAAAAAAAACTTTATTATCCGTCAATCCATCTTTTTCTGCTTATCCTTTTCATCATTCATTAAAAAAACAAAAACACTGTTTTTAAAATTATAGAAGAGACTGGATAAACACCCTTGAACCACGTTATTAATGTTGACGTTGCATAGTTTGTCCAGCAGAGGGTACTCTGCAACTTACCTGTTGGCAACATGTGGCAGCGCAGAAGCAGCAAGCCACAAAGTGTTGTGGCAATAAAACAAAGTTATTTTTGAACCGCATTGCCATATTATCGTAGTAAGGACTCAAATAATTACACATAACAAAATTTAGGGAAATCTCTTTATGTTTTGTGTCTGAGACCACAACAGGTACCACTCCTGGCCTTAGTAGGACAGAAAACGGAGGCTACAATTCACAGGTTCACTAAAATTGGACAACAGAAGATTGCCTGATTTGTCTTGAATTCTGCTGCAACACTCAGATGATGGGGTCAAAATTTTGCAAAAAAGAGCATGAAATCATGGATCCATCTTGACATGTATCAACAGTTCAGACTGGTGGTAATGGTGGTGGAATGGTGTGGGGGATATTTATTTTGGGACATTTTGAGCCCTTTAGTACCATCGAACATTGTTTAAACCCCACATTCTACATGAGTATATGTTGCTGACCATCTCCATCCCTTTATGACCACAGTGCTTCCATGTCACAAAGCTCAAATCATCTGAAAGTGGTTTCTTGAACATGACAATGAGTTCACTTTACTCAAATTGCCCCTAGAGTCACCAGATCTCAATTGAATAGAACACCTTTGGGATGTGTTGGAACTGGAGATTCACATCGTGGATGTGCAGCTGACAAATGTGCAGCAACTTTGCGAAGCTATCGTGTTAATACAGACTGAAATCTGTGAGGAATGTTAACAGCACCTTCTATCAATCTATGCCAGAATTAAGATTGTTTTGAAGGCAATAGGGGTCCAATCAGGTACCATAGAGCCACTAAGTCTAACTTCTAATTATGAGCATTTTATAACTATCAGAATTGCACAAGTATAACTAAATATCTTCCATCCATCCATTCGCTTCCGCTTATCCTTTTCAGGGTCGCGGGGGGGCTGGAGCCTATCCCAGCTGACATAGGGCGAGAGGCGGGGTACACCCTGGACAGGTCGCCAGTCTGTCGCAGGGCTAACACAGTGAGACAGACAAGCATTCACGCTCACATTCATACCTATGGGCAATTTATATTAGCCAATTAACCTAACCCCAGTAAATGCATGTCTTTGGACCCCGGGGGAAACCCACGCAGACACGGGGAGAACATGCAAACTCCACACAGTGAGAGAGGCCGGGCCAAGGTGGAATCGAACCCGGTATTCAAACTGTGAGACAGCAGTGCTAACCACTGCGCCACCGTGCTGCCCACTAAATATCTTATAATTAGGAATTTATTTACCAATAAGATACAATTGGTAAACAATTATTAAAACATACTTTGTGACTTTTTCCCCATAGTGGGGTTTCCACAGTTCAGAACTAAAAGTAGAATAACTGTGAATGCAAAAAGAATTAAGTTCCTTATCCTCAGTAATGTAGATGCTGCACCAGTGCATCGTGGTGAAGAGGGAGCTGCGCATAAAAGCTAGGCTGTTGATTTACTGGTCGATCTACATCCCTACCCTCACTTCCCAAAGTTCACGAGCTTTGGATAGTGACCGAAAAAATTAGATAGCAGATACAAGTGGGAGAAATGAGCTTCTTTCAAAGGATGGCTGCCCTCTCCCTTAGAGATAGGGTGAAGAGTGCAGTCATTCAAGAGGGGCTCAAAGTAGAGTCGCTACTCCTCCACATCAAAAGGAGCCAGTTGAGGTGGTTCAGGTATCCACCACCAGCCTGGGCGCCTCTTGGGTCAAGTATCCTACCAGGAGGATCAGTAGGGCAGACCCAAGCCACGCTGGAGGGGGTTTCATCTCTCTGCTGGCTTGTGAACACCTCAGTGTTCCCCTGGATAAGCTGGAGGAGGTGGTTAGGCAGAGGGAGGTCTGGGTTTCTCTGCTTAGGCTGATGCCCCTGCGACCCAGCCCCGAATAAGCAAAAGAAGATGGATGCACACATGGAAATGTTGGTCCACTTTCAGAGGATTGAACATGATTTGTTTATAAAGGACAAAATATGATAACACCCTCACATATCATTGGGATTCAGTCTAATGTTTTCCCTGCTATAGCAAACAGAGGGGGAGGTAGCGTCTTCCATACCTGGAGTGGGAATGGGATTGTGTGTGGGGGAGGTGGGCAGACCCAGGTGGTTGGCACTCACTGAGGGCACGCTGAGTTGGTCCATGCCCACAGGACTCAGGTTCATGTCATTCATCCTGGAGAGTCAAAATCAGAGTGAGCTGGAGCCACTGAGCCAGAAAGATAGCTAATATATACATGTAATAAGCAGCTTTGGGAGGGTGAAGGGGTGGAGGATGCAACTACATGATATAAACATTGTGACTGTGTTTGTTTTATAAAGGAAAACATTTAGTAATAAACAGAAAGCATAAAATGTGCTTAAATATAAAGGGCGACCGCTTACCTGAATTTAACAACTGAGGTCCTGTGGTAGCCGTGCTTCTACATGTCTCTCCCTACGAATTAAAAGGGCAGATTTGAAATGGACTTACGGCGCATGGCAACGGCAAAAAAGCTAAAACTAAAGTTACCGTAAGTTTTAAAAACAGAAGAAAAGCCCCCTTTGCAACCAGCTAGCCAGTTAGCACAACATCTCCAGACTGGCCTTGCTGCGAGCTTTGTTTGAGGCGTTTCAGCTGGTTAGGATCGTGCATGTAACCCGGCGCGTCCGAAAGTGTCTTCGTAGCTTAAATGTTGAGTATTTTTGAAGGAAAACGCCGTGAAAACACCATCATACCAACACAATACCTCCATGAACGGGGCCATGACAGTACTGCTTCCCGCGCATGCGTTGTAGCGTGGAAGACTGGCGGCGTATCAGCTGATCGCAGGTCAGTCAGAGGGATACTGCCGCCTAGTTCCACTTTAGTTTTTAGTAATATGGTGTTGTTTGATGTGTTAATGTAGCTGTGATGTGTTTCTGAGTGAAAACAAACGTAGCATTAACCCAGACTCCTCCTCTAGAGCCCGATTATTAGGTCATGGTTCAATCTCGCTTGCTTTTTGAGGTTCCATTCTGGTTGCAGGTGTGAAACATTGATTTATTGTTTTTAGACTAACTGTTAAAGCACATTTAGAGACTTTCTTTTTTTGTTATAGTCTGATCCTGGTGTTTGTGGACCAGATTTATTTCCCTTGGTGGCTGTTTGGCTGCCCAGTGCCTGATGGTGGTGAGGACCACAGCAATCAAGGCTCCAGTTTGGACTACAGCAGGCCTGCTGCTCCCTTGTTTAGTATTAAACACACATGTGTTCTATATTTTGTTGTCTTTCTTTATATTTCTGTTTTTGTTTTGTTCTTATTTTGGTAAGGCAGAGGGCTGTCTTGTCCTCTAGCCAGCTGTAACGAGCTGCTGCTGTTCACTATTTAGTATTGTGATGCTAATGGTTTTTCTTTTTTTTTAAATATTAAAGTAGTAATTTAATAATTCTAGGACTTTTCCCTTTGGGTTGCTACCATGCAGGTTCAATAAATTAATTTCCTGAGGTGGTGTCGGTCTAATTTTTTCCATTTTTCTTGTAACTTCGCCAGGCAAGTCGCCATTGAAAGCTCAAATGTAGTTTATATTGAATAAATTACGTCACAATATATGTTTTAAATAGTGGGTTTACCCGTCAGTGCGCCCTTCAATTCAAATTTTATTGCTGGATTTGGACTTCAGGCACATAATCACTTTTTCAAATCACCCACTATCATGATTAAAACAAAAAGAGCCCAAAAATGAACACATGACTTGGGCTCTTTCATCGCAACTGCCAACGGAAGGAAGAAAACGTTGTGTAAACAATTTTATCTTGATGAGAAAGCTACATGGATTCATCTCCGCCCAGGATCACTCCCACCATGTCAGCAGGCTCAAAACCCCAACAAACAAGTTGTCACTACATCGGGGGCAGTCAGCTTTTAAGCTTTTAACTCACTTCATCACCGAGATTCAGAAGGAAACTCGCAGAAACTCCAGTGATGGTTGTGAGGAGACGCTGACACGGTGAGTTGACACGATTCATTTGCTGCTGAATCATCTGCATCAATGTAATCGCTTCTAATTGTGTTACAAAAATACATTGTTTTTGTTGCTGTTTTTGTTTTTAGGCGGATGTCTAATCACAGTCAGGAGCTAATGGAGCACATTTCATTTGTCCGTCCGCTGGCTTTCAGCAGCGCAGCGCACTGTCAGGATGCGCTTCGCCTTGGACTGGCCTGCCAGCTGGACGCTGCGTACTTTGACCCTATGCACGGACAGACGTTGCCTTATAGACGATTCTCCTATATCCCCTTTCACGGACCCCTCGGTGTGTGTGATTACTCTTTCGAGCCTGCATTTATCCGGAAAAGGAATGAACGGGAGCGGCACCGGGTGCGCTGCGTAAACGAGGGTTACGCGCGTCTCCGGGAGCACCTGCCTCACGAGTTTGACGACAAACGGCTCAGCAAAGTGGAGACGCTGCGTGCGGCTATTGACTACATCAAGCACCTGCAGAGCCTGCTGGATTTCAACGTCTCCGGGATGGAGGTGTCACTTGGAGAGACGCGCAAACTTGAGCGGCTACCGCAGAGCTCAGAGTGCACCAGTGATGGAGAAACCCAAACCAGCCTCAGCGAAAGCGGGGAGATTGTCTAATAGCCCCGTCTCTCTGCTGTATATGATCAGACTGTAAAATCCAAGGGACCGTAAAGATGTGCTGTAATTATTATTGATCCATATTATTTTCATTCCTAGTGACATTCAATTAAATAAGAGCGTGAACATGTCTTTATTTACTTTTGGAAAAAGTACATGTTACGAAATAAATATAAATGAACATAAAAAATAATCATTAAAGTTTGATCAATATTTTTTTCTTTTTTGCGGCTGCTGTTGCAGACGAGTCTCTTTATCCATCTTCTCAACTGCTCATCCTATTCAAGCTCATACTGTACCACCTTTCACTCGGGGTGCACATCACATGTCTACAATCTCTTTAAAATAATTTCCTCAGTTTTAAAGCTCTGAAATTAGATAGAAAGTCCGTGCTACAAAGCAAGGGTTTCCACTGTGCAAGTTAAAATAATGGCTTCCCATGCTCTTCATTAGGCAAAAGTTTCTCTGCAAACTAGTGCTTAAATTTTCCATTTAAAGTGGTTTTCAAAAGTCTAGCGACACGTACAATCATGCACTGAATGATTAACCAACTCTGAAGTCATGCTGTTTGAACGTTTCAAAGAGAAAAGCTGCTGTAAACGATAGAATAAGCTCCAATAAGCAATCATTTTACTTTGATACACAAGGCGTGTATTGAGTGGACTTTATTCACAGTAGTTTTCGCTTTGATTTGTTATATAACAAAAACAAGGTTTCGATAAAACAAAAACTCTTCAATCTTTTCTGTTATGAGCAACCATATTCAGTTGACATAGTCATAAAAGATGGTAGAAATGAATTCTGAAGCCTATTGTTAGGGAGTATTGAACCCGCTGTTATTAAAGTGGATATTTAACTACAGTTTGAGCTTGCTGCACATTAATATCCACATAAGAATTCAGCCACATCAGTTAGCCTCTCGATGTATTTGTCACTATGAAAACAGTTTTGGGGTGTGAAAGAAAAGAGAAGATTTTTAGTTTTCTGCTGCTTCTCTCCTGTAATTGCACCCCTTCTGATAAGCCCAATTTATTCTTCTAAGAACTAATAACAAGTCGGCACTCCTTGCCTTTTTTTCTGTTTTTTTGCTGGCATTTGACTTAATAAGTAAAATACATTCAATATTGTCAAGTAGTTGCAGCAATTGCGGTTTAGCACACTTGATGAAATGGTTGGAAAACTGTGCTTTCAGAGCAGTTTCCCAAACACTCCTTAAACCTGAAGCATCTATTCAGAAGAAAGTATCTCTTTCTCTCGCTCTTTTTTTTTTGTTACCTAAGTGTTCTTCAAAGGCCACCTACTCACTTCATATCTCACAGTTCTCAGGAAGTTTTTGCCTCCTAATAACCTGAGGAATGTATGTATCAGGGAGCCCTCAGCCTCAAAAGAGGAAACTCTAGAAACACTTCGTCTCTACTTCTACTGTTTGCATGTTTATGCTTCCAACCTCCGCTGACCTGCATGGAAACAGCCTCTTTCTGATTTTCTGTAAAACCAAAACCACAAATTTACCCCAAAAAGTAAACATTAGTGATATTGTATACAAGTAAAGGGGATTTGGAAAAACCTGCAGAGTGCTGTTCAACTGAACCGTGCAGATAGGGGAGAATGGTATTGATAGCCACTAAAGCATGACAAACCCTCAACAAAAGGTGTTTGGTAGAGTAGTGTGTGAATTAGACCCAATAATTAGCCAAGTGCTGGTACTCTGGGCTTGATGGTTCACCGGCACTCTGAAGATGGAAAACATGAAGCTACTACTGAAGCTACTAAAGCTTCTGCCTGTAATGGATGTTTTCTTTTCTGGAGCACACAAACAGATTCTAATCGGATTCCTGCACAGATTCCTTGCAGGCATTGCTCTATTTCAGTGTGAAAGTTGTTGCCTATGCGTGCATGAGGTTTAACCCATAAGACAGAAGAAAGGTTTTTGAGGAATCATCTAGATGTTGTTTTACTTTTAAAGTTGTGTCCCACCCGCAGACACAAAATAACTGCACAAACATTGTTGTCTTGTAAGCATCTGGTTACACAGGGCCACCATGGGTCCTTAGTAAACACACACTTGAGGACAATTGAGTATATTGCGCACAATGTGGGGACGAGCATGCAAAGCAAGATTTTGTCTGTGGGGTGACAAATAGAGAAAAATGAAAACATGGAGAAAATAATATGTGATGATGAAGCGAAGTGGAAGAGAAACAAGGAAAGAAGTTCTAATAGGGTCGGACAAGCAGTGTGAGCTCTATATTAAGCCTAGTATTCTATTCCTGTTTGTACAGGGCTACACGTTCGTGCAGCACATGGTGAGAGAATTCCTGCAAACCTTCGTGATGACTTGGAGTGATAAAGTTTATCAGCTGCAGTAAGAACAGTGAGGGACCACCAGGAAAGGTTGCAGAGACATGTTCAGACACAGAGCCCTCATCCGGGAACGGAAACGGAAGAACTGGGACTAACAGGGCACGCAATGATGCTGAGGTGTCCTTCTTATACTGCAGAAAAACACGAGTGAAAATCAGCTTAAAACATGTTTTGAAAGAGCTTGTAGCAAAGCAGGGTATGTCAGCATTGGTTCGTCATTTATATCACAGCAGTGGGCGAAGCAGCTGCTTTATCAGCTTTATTTGAAGCAGTAATATCACATCATTAAAATGATACAACTCTAGAAAAACTCCTACATTTAAATTTCACAGGTGCTAAACTAACTGAATCTATCATCAGTGAAAGTAACCATTGTTAGGAATGGTTCCTTGCTGTTCACTAGTTAAAATGTGACTAACAACTTCAATGTTGTGTGTCATCTAAGTTAATTGCTTAACTTTATTGGCACACAGTTTAAAAGCCAGCATCTGTGATGGTATGAGATTGCTTTAGTGCATATGGCGTGGGGAACTTGCCCATCTGTGAAGGCCTCATTAATGCAGAGTAACCTATACAGGTTTTGGGGCAACATATGCTGCCATCCTGATTACATCTATTTCAAGGAAAGCTTTGTTTAGTTCAGCGGACAATGCCAAAACCACATTTTTCCGTGCATTCTGACAGCATGGTTCGAAAGTACAAGTTCATATGCTAAAAGCATGTACCACAGTCTGAAATGAAAAACGGGAGGCATTGATCTGAAAGCCAACATAAACCAGGAATGGGAAAATATTTACTGTGCATGCTTTGAAAGCATTCACAGTATTGTCGTTGTATTCATTATTATTGTTATTATTATTATTATTATCTATGCCATATGTTTTTTGGCATATTTCAACTCCCACACCATTCAACGTAGAAAAAAAAATTCAAACACTGTTAGATTCCTCTCCTTCAGGAGATGATTGCAGTTTTCACAGTGATACCTATTAGCATTATTAAATTACTAAGGATTTTCTAATCATTTTTTCCCATGCATTTGAATGGGAAGAGGTTTCAGATCCTCTTTCACCATCTTTGTCTTTGAGCGCCTTCTACTTCCACATACTTTCACCTACAGACACCATTCGAACTTTAAGACCCTGAACTATTCATGATGTATTTTTTGTTTCAATATCTTTCATAGTTTTTCATCAGTTCCTGTTTAAGTTTGATGTAGTTTTTCACCCTTTTCAGAGTTTATAATGGGTGTGTATTGCATTTGCTAGAGTGGGAGACTTCAAACCTTTCATCTGGAAATTTTATTTTTAAACTGCCACTGTGTCCATACTATTCACTCTACAGCCATCATTTTACCATCAAAATGTAGAGCCGCTTCTCTACTTTCAAACAATGTGTCTCTCAACCCTGACAAATGTACACTTTTTAAACTGTGAGGGTTAAAGCAGAGGGACTACCTTCCAACTCGATCATCAACCTCGATAGTAAATTTGAGGAGGTGATTTTATCCAAAGCAGAAATGAGCCCCCTTTTTAAACTGCTCCTGTGACCACATTTTTTGAGCCCAGGAAAAATAAAAATTACACCACTGTTAAGAGCTGGTCCTTGTGATGCTCACAGTTCCAACAGTGTTTCGGTAAGAGCTACGGTTTTTGATTTAGAAGCAATTGTTTGACAGGTGCGCCGTGGCAAATTTCACAGAGATTTGGCTGCAGAGTGCCTGCACTTCAGCAGGTAGGTGGCGCACCTCACAGGAGTTTGCAATTGGTGGATTTTGTAGTATTTTGATTGGCAGATGTGATGTCTCTTAAATATGTATGTGATGCAAACCCGAGTGTTTGTGGGACCCAAGGTGGCTCAGTCGTAGAGCAGGCAGCCATGACTGCAGCGTGCCAAGAAGCATTCACAGTGCATTTTCTTCAGGAAATGCTTCATCGAGTTGACTTACAAATCTATTGGTGTCCTCCTTTTATGAAATTTGACACAGCCTTGATAAAAACAGCGATGATGCAGTACAGTGGTAAATGTATGTCACTTTATGAAAGTGTGTTGCTGACATCAGATTCAAAATGCATAGATAAATATTTCTGTTTATCTTCAGGATTCCCTGGGTGAAGCCTCAGGTTTCTGGTGTTTGCTGAGCGGCGTCTGGACTGGTCTTCAGCTGGTGTAGCAGCAGAAGACCAGACCGGCTGCTTCAGTATTAAGTGTTCATCTGCAGCCCGGCCATTCCCCTCTGGTACCTGCTTCAATGTTTGACATGTTGTGTATTCAGAGACGCTCTACCCTGGTTGTAACCAGTTATTAATGTTTTGTATTTTCCAGTAAGTTTTTATTTTAATTTTACTTTGATTTTTTTTGTTCTCAGTTTAGTTCATTTTTAGTTTCCAGAGCGAGTTTGTTCTTTTGAGCTTAGGTTTTATAACCTGAGATTAATAACCCAAAAGGTAAAGTTGCAGTGAGAGACAGGATGAAAGAAAGGTGGGGTGGCTTTATATAAAGAAGGAAAACCTGGAGCTGGCTGCAGAAAATGCTGCTCTGAGGCAGTACCTTACCAGCTGGGAGAAGGAAAGAAAGGTAATTTCTTTTTGAAAAAGAGCCATCAAAAAGAAATGGCCACTGAGCATGAGGAGATGGAGAGATGAGTCAAAGAAATGGAGAGTAAGGCTGGAAAAAGGAGATGAAAGAGAAGCAGGAAAGAGAATGTGACAGGGAGAAAAAAAAATGAAAGAGATAACAGAAAGAAAAAAAGGATAAGGAGATGAAAATTAGGAAAGACACTCAAAAGAGAAAAAAGGAAGAAAAGAAGGCAGGTTTGGCATCCTTTTGTTTCTCCTGAACTTCACTTTTCCTCACCCCCCACCTCCATCTCCTTACCCTTCCTTACTCCTCCTAATTGCAATCTATTCATCTTTATTCTCATCATCTTCCCAACTCCATTAAACCTCTAAACATCCTTACTCTACATCTCTTTTTACCCCCTTTACCTCCCTTTCCTCTTCTGTCTTGAGTCTATACTCCACTATCACCCTTTGCAAACTAATCACATTGCAATTAAACTGTTCTATAAATTGTTTATAGTCTTTATTATTCGTATTTTACTGCAGGTTAAAATTTTCATACAGCAAATGCTCCCTGGTGTGAAAAAGGTTTTGTACCTCATCAAAGTTAAATTACAAGCCGTGAGGTAGTTTCCCATTTCAATGAAAAAAACGTATGCCTCTTTTATTATTATTAGTAAATGGCGACAGGTTGGGACTCAAGCCTACCCCCCCCCCCCCCCCCCCCCCCCCCCCCCCCCCATATATTTCTCTCCCACCCCCCCTCCCCATACCTCTTCTTTTTGTTT
>VUQK01018686.1:0-15005 GCA_015106715.1 Bujurquina vittata | reverse complement strand
GTGTGTGTGTGTGTGTACAAGAGAGTCTCTCACATATATAACTCTGACTCTGTGTGTGTGTGTGTGTGTGTGTGTGTGTGTGTGTGTGTGTGTGTGTGTGTGTGTGTGTGTGTTCGTTCCAGACACACACCCCTCCTCCTTACCGAGTGCAATGGGACTTTCTGGTTTTATTTTCTAATGTTAAATCCACATTTCTGCCCGATGGCCTATGATTCAAAGTGCCACAACGCCGCTTTAATGGAAAAACTGTTTCATCGTGTGTGACCTTGTGACCTTTCTGCATTCTAACAGAAAGAAAATCTCTCATGAAATAACAGAGGCAGGAGGGGAAAAACACAAATGACTGAGTGTGTGCGCTGAGAGCAAACGGCTGAGCACAGAGGTGCAGGGGTCAATCCTTTCAACACCTTCCTTCCAGCACACTCCTTTCCCTTCTCCTTCATCTCTAGTCCTTCATTCCTTTTTATCCCCTCATCCATCCTCTCCTCTCTTCTCTCACTGTGTTTTCACCCTTGTCTTCCTGTTTTTGACCTTTTAACCTCCCCCCTGACCTCCCTCTCAGCTCTTTTCAGCTGCTTATCTCCATTCAGCTGATTTAGGCCTCAGTTACTTGCAGCAGGCCGGTCCTACTGCGCAGAATCCCTTCCAGGTTGAAGAAATTCCAGAGCTGATGATGGCACTTGTAACAGAGCGTCAGTGCTTCTCACTATGGCTTTGACATGATTTTAAGACCCATTCAGTTGTGGGCCGGGGGGGAAGGGTCTTTTCTGTCTTTTCTTCTTTCCTCCCACTTTTCGCTCCTCGTTCTCGTCATTCTCCACAGGCCTCACTTCTTTCCTTCCTGTAAACCCTTCCTTCATACAGCCTTCCTCTTTAGTCCCCACTTTAGTCCTCCACATCTTTAAAGGGCTTTGAGTGATCAGTAAGAAGAAAGAAAGAAAGAAAAAAAATCGCCATACATGCAGTCCATTTACCGTACACAGTTTTCCTCCCTCCCCACCGACCGCCAACACCTCACCTGATATTTACAATCAGACTGCTGCTTTTTGACATGATTGTAACAAAAAAATAACCCATTCTATTCTATTGAGATGTTTATTTAAGTCTACTTTATTTAACTCATTCTTTGTAGGTTGTGTGTTTTTGTTTTGGCTGCTGTGACATCGTCGATCGTAGGCCTTTTAATATTTGTCTCTGACACTTGTCATGGGATTTTTAACAAGTTAAAGAAAAACCTTACCAGCTTTTAAGGTCTCCCCCTGCCTCTATCTCAGTTGCTATCCTAATCTCTGTCACACAAACACTCTCCATACATCACCTTCCTCTTTTCCTGCCCGGCAGCTCCATATTCACCATCCTTTCTCCACTCTATCCCTCCTCTGCCTCTCCAACTTCAACCTGAGCCGTCCCTCAGATGTACTCATTTCTAATCCTGTCCATTCTGGTTGTTCCCAGTAAAAGTCTGAGTATCTTCATCTCCAAACCATCCATCATATCAGGTCTCACTACCATCGTATAAACCTCCCCTTTCACTCTTGCTGCTATACTTCTGTCACAAATCACCCCTCACTCTTGTCTCCACCCTGCCTGCGCTCTCCTCTTCATCCCTCTTGTGAGCTGCCCATTGCTTTGGATAGTTGACGCCAGTTATTTAAACTCATCAACCTTCCCTACCTATACTCCTTACATGTTCACCTTTCCACATGCCTCCCCTCTCATTCATACATGTGAATTTCTAGTTTCTTTTTAAATCTCTGGTTCCAAACCTAGAGGTCAGAGCCACAATGAGTGGCTCTTACAGCTAGCTCACTCTTCACAGGGTGTCTGTAATTCACACTTTTTCCACATGACACTGCATCATTACAGGAACTGTAGAGTACAGCACTGTATGCAAACACACTTTTTCTGACCCTGCCATACACACAGAGGCCAAAACACACTCCTACACAGTGGCTAAGGTAGCCAATGATGGGTGATGTGATTTAAAAGGAAAATAACTTCAATTAGATTTATGCATTACTGCCCTACAACACCGACTACAGTAACTCTAAAACCAACAACCAAGGCTTTTTCCATTCTCCAGCCCTCAAAAATGTTGTAATATTAATCCACCCACCTTAAGAACTGCCTGTATTATTGTACATTTTATCTTTTTAAAAAGCTTTTTCTGGTGCCTTTTGGACAGAGGAGGGATATGACCCGCAGCAAAGGTCTTCTGGCCAGGTAGGATTCAAACCCAGGCCATTTAGCTATCTCAGTTTATTTACTTCCTGCAGCTGCAGGTAAAAAAAAACAAACAAAAAAAAAAAAAAACATTTCAACTGTAAGAATTTTAATCTTCTTACTGAGAAGAAAGTCAAATGTGGGAAATCCTTCATCTTCAGTATCACACAAACATTAAAAAGCCTGGCTGAGGCATTTGTAACCTTTCTCCTGTTTTCACCCTTTTTGTTTCTTCTCTACATTAAACCCACTCCCCCCATCATCGCGCCCTGCTTCACCTTTCTTTAACCTCAGCTTTGCTTTCTTACCACACTCCCGCCATTGCTCTTTAGCTCGTTCACTTTCTCCTTCCTGTCAAAGTTCATGCACTTCCTGTCCCCCCGCCATACCCCGGCCCTCTGGCCGCGTTGGCCTGATAACGACCTCTACAAGGCCTATAGACACACATAAATGCAAACATGCACACACAGAGACCACAAATACACGGCTAAACCAGCCGTGGCCCAGAAAGCACCTCCACCCGTGTCACTTTCACTCAAACTGAGACGAGACACGCGAGTTCTGTCTGGTTGGAGCGAAGCCAGGCTCGAGCCGGAGGCCCCGTCGTACCGCATCGTTTACCCCTCTGTGCCAGTTCACCCTCAGAGCTGGGCAAGAAACAACAACAGGGACAGTCTGTGACATTTAGGCAAAAGAAGCAGGACTCATTATCGCTGGCTGCATTAGGTGATGACAGGTGAGCAGGACTGACAGATGGTTAACATTCACGTCACATGACTATATGGGGAAATATATGAACCAATCAGGTTGTTCTGCTGCTGATATAGTGAAGAGTAAGGACACTATTAAAGCAAGCAGGACATAACAGGACACCTTAAACACAATTATTCATTAACTTAATCATAGTTATTGCACTTAAAAATGTGAGTTTACAGAAGAATTATATCTTTAAATATAATTCAAATAAACATAGTATTGTGCAAAAATCTTGAGCCACCCCTCCTTTCTTTATATTTTGCTTCCAAGGAGCCAGACTTTCTTGTAACTTTCCTAAGCGGTCTTGATCAACACGGTCTGAAGGTCTTTCAAAGATTTTCTTTGGACATCGGCTGCTTTTTCACTCATTTTCAGTCCAGTTGCTGTACATGACCACTTTCAGAGGAATGGTTTTGTTTTTGTTAATCCACTTTACTCTGACCTACAGTATGACTCATTCAAGCATTAAAAAACCCACATAACTCAGAGGATGAACCAGTACTGTGTGTGCACGTAACACACAACTCAACAGCGAGTAGAGCTAAGCTTTTAGGGAAGGGCAAAAGCCCACGGCTCTAAAGGACAGTGTGCATTTTGTTGCTCTTATTTTTGTTTCAGTGAAACAAAGTATCTTATTTTTCATAAATTAAATTAAAGGTGAATCACTAAGGTACGATGTATTGTTGTGTAAAGAAAGTTTACTCTTATTTTATCAAGAGACAAATAAAAGGCATTACAAGGTGCGCAACACACAATGTTGTTACTTCAGTTAGCAATCAGGAAGATGCACTGTTAGAAGTGTATTATAACAGGAGGAAGGAGTGGTGGCTGCCCAAACCTCCCCCACCGGAACTGGAAAACTGATGCACTCGTGGACGGAGAGAAGAAAAAAAGCTCTGCATCTTAGATTTTAAAAAATTAAGGACAGAAGAAATTAAATAGAAAATGAACTCACCAGCACAGTGTAGATATGCAGACAGCGGTAAACTGGAGAGAAATCAACCAAGTCCTGAGCTCCTGGGACCTGCAGAGGGAAACGATGTGCACAGTCAGATGAGATGTGTACCCTGAGAACAAAATCCACACATTCATAAAGTGCAATTAACTGCTTCTTCTTTAGTTTTTCTTTGTGGGTTTTGACAACACCTGGTTCGGGCAAAGCCGGGCAAAGTGAAGTGAGTGACAGAGATAAATGATGCAGTTTATGAAACAGGAGCAGGAAAGGTGAACGGTAAGTGTAATAATAAACAACTTTCAATTTAAATAGAAGAGTTTAACAACAACAAAAAAAGAGGAAAATAAAGTATGAAGGGTAAAAAAAATAGCTACCAGACTGCAACCAGAGGTTATGTTTTCAGTCACATTGGTCTGTTATCAGGATAACTTTGAAAATTATGAACGGACTTCAATAAAATGTCCCGCAGTTGTTGGGGGCGGTACAAGGAACGATTGCTTAAATTTTGGTGGTGATCCAGATTTCTAGTCTTTGTGATCTAGTACTTCATGATGGAGTATGACAACATTGAGTGGCAACTATTGCAGCGTATCAGCACATAGAAAATTTGGGGTGGGATAAGTTAGATTAAACAAAATAAGGATTTAATTTAAAGTGTTTTTAATCAGTTTTACAAATTATTTTATTACAAAACCTGAAGGTAAAATATTTTAGAATAAAAACAAAGGGTACAACAAACACAATGTGTGGAATTAGCTTAGATAAAGAAGGCATAAAGAACAGAGCACTCAGTTTGAAACGGACTGAACAGCTCACTGTCCACATTTTAAACCTGGTCTCACAGCTGGCTACAACAAAGTAAGAAATACATTGTAACAAATTCATCATTTGAAGTAGAACCATTTTTTTGTTTCATTGAAGAAAACTCTTTTGCAAAAACGTCAGCATATGTATACGTTAATTATAGAGCTAGTAGTACTGAGGATGTTTCTGCATGCTTTTGATATAATGCTGCTAAAGCTTAATCAACTGAGCTGTGACCAAGTGGGTAAAGTGATGGAGGGAAAATGCTGTCAGAAACAGATTAACACTCCAATTTATTAGAAAATTTTTAAAATAGGGTTTTCCAAGTTAACGTCTAAAAATTTCACGTCACTGCCACCTGAAGTAAACTGTAGTTGTCAGAGTCTCCTGTTACGGGTTATTCATACCGTTTTTTCTTAGCATCTATTCCTCAATCTAACCATCATTCCCATCCCTCCTCCCTGCCCACATCCTCTGTCCCCTGCCCTCTTGCCCTCTGGAAAGTTTGCCTTCTGTAAAAAAATCACTGGAGGCGCAACACAATGCCAGCTTTGATGTAACCACACACAAACAGAGGCCCGAAACAATGAGAAGAAATAAAAAAAAGAAAAAACAACAACAAAAGGGTTGTACCACTTAAAGACAGAGGAAGAGCTGAGAATTAGAGGGAAACGGGCAAATACAGACGCAAGCAGGTAAAGTTTAAAGAACGAAAACCAAAAAAATTTCAAAAGGCAGAAGTGAAAATAAAAGAAAAGAATGAATGGAGACATGAAAACCACAAAAGGTGAGGAAAAAGGCAGAAAACAAATAAATAAAAGAAGGTAAAAACAGGGGAACAGAAACAAACAGGGGAAAGCTGTAAATGAAGGGAAGAAGAAGAAAGGCAGGGCCGGAGTTGGCGTGAGGAGACGTGACGCTGATGGTTGGCATCTTCGCAGCCAGTGGCGCCAACGCGGTCGTAACCCTGACGGCCACGGGGTCAGATCTTTGTTCGAGCCAAGGTCTTCCTGTGAAGAAGGTTGAGTCAAGTTTACAGGACATAAATAAGCCGAGGGGACGACAGGGACCTTAAAACAGAATGGCAGCGCAGGGGTGACAAGTTCAGCTCTATTCTCTCCTTAACCTCATTGTACTTTATTTTCCTTGAGTGAGAACAACAAAAGGCTGCAAAAAAAGGAACTCTGATCCCGCGAGGGATGACTTGAAGAGTTCAGTGTCAAACTGCTTTGTGCCCACTTGGCTGCACTGACGCGATTTCCACAAGTTCATAACATTTGAACTTTTTATCCAAAGTCAACTGTGTGCAGATGGTTTTGTAAGACGGTATGTGGACAAACATGGGGAAGTAAATGTTTCTAGCTTAACAATGAAGCCGTGCCACACACCCCAGATTCTTTAAAAGCATGCCCAACAAACTGAGCTGCAGGTTGAGGAGTACTGGATGTTAAAAGTACACTTAAGACCATAAACTCTCAAACGTATCTCTGCTTCAGGTCATCCGCCCATTTTTGCCTCCTATCCAGGCAGTCCCAAACAGGCCGAGCGCGATAATCTTTCCTGGGTCTGTCATTCACTCTCTTTGCACTTGGACATGCCCAAAACACCTCACCTAGGAGGTGCCCAAGACATTTCAACTGGTTTCTTTCCATTTGGAGGAGCAGCAACACTCTGATCCTGCTCCAGAACGACCGAGACTACGCAAACGCCGAGGGGGAACCCAGATATCCTTTAGGGGAATCCCATTTCCACACCTTTTATCCTCCATCTCATTCTTTCAGACATTGCATCACAGCATGCGGTCGCAGGTGAAGCAGGGAATGCAGATCAACTAGAAAACTGACAGCTTCAATTTCACGCTCAGCTCTATATTTAAAACAGACCGGTGCAGCATCCACATTGCTGCAGAAACCTCACCGATCCATCGACGAAACTCCTGCTTCACTTTCCCTTCACTCGTGAGCAAAACCCTAGAACGCTTGTCTTTAATTCCTCCCCTTGCGGTCGCAACTTGTTGCCAACCCTGTGTCGACAATGAAACCCTTTTCCGACTGAGAACCACGGCCTCGGAGCTGCTAATTCTCGCCCCAGCTTCTTCGCACTCGGCTGCAAAGTGCTCCTCTAGTCTGCATGTCACAGGCTTGTTGAGGCTTGTTGTAAGAAAGATGTTAGAGTAGAAAGCACTAGATATGTGCTAGTCCATGTAAAGTTTTTCATTGCTAAAAGTGGGATTTCTTAAAGTTTACAGAGTCAACTCATCAAGCATGAATGTCGCAATTTGGTGAAAATCAATGTATAAACAACCCAAAGCATAATATCCACTTAAACGTGAGCTCATCATAAGAGAAAGGCATGAAATTCAAATAAAGAGCTTTCACTAACAGCATCATCTGCTTTATTACAGCCGAACCAGTGGACGCACTCATTACCGCAGTAAAGATGTAGCCAAGGGTTTTCTTAGTTTCCTGTATCCATGTTGGGTTAATCTATGAAATATCAGAGGGGTTTTTTGTTGTCGTTTTTGTACAGTAATAGACAGCAATATCCACAGTTCTGTGACTGCACCACAGACATTGAACTGCTGCTGTACCACTCCTGAAACTAGAACATATCCCGTGATATTGATGCTCAAAGTTGGTTTCAGAGAAAAAAGAAAAACTGATTTTAGCTTTTGTTTGAGGGATTTGAAGTTTATGTGAAATTCCTTTGGTTGCAGTTTTAAACAGAGGTTTAACGCATTTCTCAGGCCTTGAAAGTTTCTTGTGGCTGTCTTTGTACTTATAAAGTTGTGAGGGTTTGAAAACACAGGAAAAAGAGAATTAAAAGGGGCGTTTAATTTCAGCCCACCACTTCTACTTCTAACATGGAAAAAAGTCAGTGTGACGGTAATATATTGCATGGCTTTATTCAATACACTTAAGTTGTTATAATAAATTTTAAAAATACAGGTGATTCTGAGGTGGCCAGGTGGGAATTTTTTCAGATTTGCCTACTTTTCTAAGACGTGACCATTTGTTCCATGCTCTGGTGGGATATGTTGGAGACAGTGATCGTGATTTAGCCCGTAATGGAGTTGCACTGTTGTGAAATTGTACGTGTAGCAGAAATATAAAAGAGCTTTTCAGGGCTTACTTTGGGGCAAAGTCATCAAACTTTTAAAGCAAGTTTTTATCAGATTTGACTGGTGCTTCTACTCGAAAATGCAGTTATGTTTCTCTTCCTCTTCATATAAATAGGTGCCTGTTCTTGTTAACCTGAAGTAAGTGTCTGGAGGTGTTGCCAAGATGGCTGCCAAGCGGCAAGACTCGCTCCTACGAGGAGACTGCTTCAAGTGTCTAAAGCTGGACGCGCACTTAACGACTGTCAGGCCAATTACAAATGCAATTTGGGCACGCTGACTGATTGAGCCCAGTCGGACCGGGTTTGTTCCAGCTGGGCTCAGCCACTGTTTACATTAGGCAGATAAAGTCGTGAAGTGTGTGCATGTGTAAAGGCTCCATTCTTAATTCTTAACAGTTCGCTGCCAGCTGTTCACATTAAGACTTTTTAAACAACATGTTTAATATTAGTGACACAGTCACTAATGTCCAGTGACAGTGTTGGTGTGTTTTCTCCTCTGCAGCTAACCAGGGCTTTTATTTACTGAGCTGTGGCAGTTAGCAGGCTTTTACAAAAGGCAGGACATTATTCTAATTTCCTCTGTGTGGTAAGCAGATTTAAGAAGCCTTCATTTGATGAGCTCCCTTTTCACTGTCAATGCATTTCAATTCAATTTTATTTGTATAGCACCAAATCACAACAAACTGTCACCTCAAGGTGCTTTATATTGTAAGGTAAAGACCATACAATAATTACAGAGAAAACCCAAACAGTCAAACAGACCCCCTACAAACAAGCAGTAGGCAGGAGTGGGAAGGAAAAACTGCCTTTTAACAGGAAGAAACTTTGGGCAGACCCAGGCTCAGGGAGGGGCAGCCATCTGCTGCGATCGGCTAGGGGCGAGGGTGGGGAGACGGGACAAAAGACGAGGCTCAGCGTTCATAAACCTTTAATTTTTCTAAAAAAGATTTTTTATTTTCTTGTTAAGCAATCATATAACAACTATTTCTGTATTCATTTCTTCCATCTACAGTTGCTCTTTAATAGGATGTTTACCTCATGGTTCACGGCGACAGCACAGTACATATGGATATAGGGTTGGGTTATGTACAGTGTACCATATCCATGTATTTACAATCTGTATGTATACACTGTGTTGGACTACTGTGACTGCCCATTGGGACATCAAAGTTTTTCCTTAATGAAAACAACTACTGTCAGGCCAAGTAAGATTTCAATGTGAACATTAGCCTCAGGATCAGGATTTCCAAACCATGTAGCAACACATCAAGGAGTGATCTCGTGTTGTGGATGGTGTCCCTCAGACTTCTAACTCCACTCAACCTTGTACATTCTCTTTTCCGTGGATGCCTGGATGTTAGTTTATTGTAACACCTCGGAGAACCACCACAATGATCATTTTATTGGCAATCAAAGAATTTCAACCATTTTAACTCAGTGCTACCCCATGTGTTTGCCTTTAGGAACTAATGCAGCATTTTGGACATGGAAATCTCTAACGGCGTCAGACTTAACAAGCGGATTGTGAAACATTCAGCTACATTTTAACAGTAAATGTTGGCCCTTATTATTTAATTATTAGGTTGCCCACTGGCAGAAATCCCAGTCATTCAGTTACTTTTTTTTTGTTTTGTTTTTTTTAGCCTGAGTGGCTTAGGTTGCGCTCTTCTCTGATTGTCAAAGATTAGAAATCCGCTCCAGACGATGGGAACAGTCTTTAAAATGTGCCAAATGCTGCTGTACAATGTTTCAAGTGGTAATTGAGCATGTGCCCAGTTTAAGCTGGTTTATGTGGGCTACGTGCAGCAGTGGGACAAATGTTCACTCTCTACAAAGATCAGCAATGTCACCTGGGCCAGCCCAAATGACTTCAGACTACTGGGACAGAAAAAACATTTGCAGTCAACGTGGAAAGAAAAAGAAATGAGTGGAAAGAAAAAGAAAAAAGGAGAGAGAAAGAGTCACATAGGAAAAGGACTGAAAAGAAAAAGCACAAGCCTTAGGCGAGAAGAGGACACATGGAAGAGATGAAAGAACACAAAGACTAAAAGTTGATTCACAACAAGACAAAAGCAGCAGAAAACAAGTAAAACCAAGGCCACATTGGAGGATAATCAGACTTCAAAGGAGATTTGTCCAGTCTGCCAATCTTACAGGAAAACCATGGTCAGGATTGGCAACAATTATCTGACTGCTCACAGAGTAATAAAAATGAATGTCAGCAGGTTTGGAAACAAGCCTGAGCTGCCGAGCCGACTCATGTACCCCGCACGTGTGGCGAGATCGGAGATGATACTGCCATGAACCAATCAGAGATGAATGGGATGCGCTGGATGTAGCAACATGAAAGCACCGGGACAAAAAAGGTGTGTCTGTTTCAACAAATAAGGTGAAACCAGATAATCTGGTGGTTGCATGTAGCCTTGCATGTGTGCATGTTTGTAGGTTTTCTCACTTCATCCTCCTCTTCGTCCTCCACATCCAGAATGCCCAAGGTTTGTTCTGACCGCGGGCAGCCACCCTGTCCACCTCTCTTCGTTCCCGCCCTCGTCGCCGCCACCACTGCCTCCTTTCTGCCACGTCGGCCAAGCAGGGCCCTCGGCTGCGGGGAGACGGAGCTGTCCAACGATCGCTGCAGTTGGGCCTGGAAAACAAAACAGAAACAAATTCACATGAGGAAGCCACAGAGAGTGAACGGATTATTTTAAACCTGCATTGTTTGGTTCATTTTGGTTATTTCCTACATTTCCCAGAATCACTTTCAAGTTCGACAGAGGAGGATTTGCATTTAGCTGTTGGCCCAACTTCAGAGCAAAACAATGGAAGCTCTTTGATTTTCATGCTCTGACACCAAAACCAGATGTTGCCTGATAACACTCATACTCCGTCTGCAAGCAGACTCTACTGTAGCCGCCCTCACGTGCAGCTGATATACTTTTATAGACGAGACGGGGGGCAGGGGATGGGGGACAAACAACAAAAATTCAGAAACAAGCATCTTTCAAATATATCTTACGGGAAAATGGTGTTAATCCAACTCAGCAAGAGAGCAATAAAAGCTCTGGTTATTGCTCACACTACTCCCTGTTTTAAGACAATTTCGGGAAAAACTCAGAAATTGCGGATGGTGTTGCAAGGTCACTGATTTAGACCTTTTGAGTCACTCCCTGTCCCATTGGAAATGACCAATAAAAGTGATTTACCAAAGCAGCCTAAGAATACACAGGAGGGAAAATAGCAGGCCAGGAAGGGAAGGACAGGCCAGGAAGGATGAGGAGTCGATGAAAACAAAGCACATAAAATTAGTGCTCGAGACAGAAAAGTGGAGACGGGGACAGATTACACATTTGACCTGTGCTTTTGCTCGACAACGCCTTAGCTTGAGCTTAGACATTAATGTTTCTTAAACGCTTATTAATCACAAAATTATGGAGGACAAAAAAATGCCAAAAGAAAAATACAAAAAAACAAAACAAAAAAAACAAAAAAACAAAACTACGACATGCAATACTGATATTAAAAAGTTCTTGGATTTTCCCGCACAACCAACTCTAGGGTTTACAGGGAAATATCCAGGCAACAAGAAAGCATGGACCCATTCTGCTTTGGTTGTAATGGTGCGGGGGATATTTTCTTTGCACATTTTGGACCCCCTACCACCAACTGAGCAGTGTTTAAACACCACTCTATCCACAGTGCACCGATATGCTCATGACTGCTTCCAGCATTATAACACACTATGTCAAGCAGCTCTGAAGGTGTAATCCAGTACTAGCAAGGTAGTGGAGTGGTTTGAATATAAATAACAAGGTGAATTAACACAAATGCAAATAAATGTAGCAGGTTACAAAATAAACTTAAATTCACATCCATGCCTGCATAGAGCTTCGATAATAATACTGATGCTTTTATGTCAAATTATTTTAGCTATTTCTTTCATTTTTTCTGTGTCAGTATCCAATACGTGGAAAAATTAAGGCAAAACTAAGGCAACAAAAGCCCACATTTATGTAGCATAGACAGAATTTGGTTACTGCACAACTCATCCGGTCAATAAAGTTTCTCAAAAGCATGGTCATTTAAAAGAAGGTGGGGTAAACGGAGAAGGAAATGGAAAAGTCCAACTGGAAAGATTCTCCACAACACAATGCTATGTGTAATGCAATGTCTGATGCTAATTGTGTCCTGCGTCTACATCGCTGTTCGGGGATTACTGAGGGAAGTGATACATTCAGCTCCCTCTGCGGCAGTGCTGGATGATGAGTTCTAAAAATAAAAATACTAAAAAACAGGAAGTTTTGGTTAGAAATTAATGGAAGCTGGTATCCATAACAAAATGAAAACAGAGTCACATTCACTCTAGGAGGCCAAAAGCCTGTCAGGACCTCATTGGTAGGAGATCATCATCTTCATACTGATGCATACAAATAAGTAAAGACTTGATCAGTTTTAATTCTAAATGTGTCGGATGTTCGTCTTTTAAACATGACCGCCGTTCGCTCTCCGAAATCCTCCATAGTTGAGCCTCGGTAACAATATGGCCGCCAAAGATTTTCTGTGGGAAAACCCTCAAATGAGGTCAGTGCGTCTTTCCACCCACACCCAGATCCGTCTCAGGCCCTTTTGAAAAACCTTAAGTGAATGCCTTCCTTGATCGCTGGCGCCGGCATGTAGGCTACCTCGCGCACTTAAATGTCTCGAATGGGACGTCAATAAAGACGTCAGACACTTCAAACGCCTCGTTTTGAGCCATTAATGACAAAGATAATGAGAAAAACTGGTGGTGCACACAAGGGCAGATAGGCACAAACCCAGAAGAGCGCAATATCAGAGATGCTGTGTATGAATACAATGCCATCTTTGATCTAATGTCCAAACACACACACACACACACAGAGAAGACAAGTGAGTCATGGAAGACAATAAGAACAAACAAAATCAGAGGGAAGTCTTGTTCTGCTGCACCGGAGCTGAGGCCTAACAGAGAGAAATGTGCCAAGCTACCCTCTTTTTTTTCCCCTGAAGACAGAAGAAGGTTTAGTAAACAAACAGTCTCTCAGCTTTGAGTTTCTCTCTAATTACGTCAAATTATATCTAAATGCTGAAAGAACCACAGGTTGAGAAACTTAAGGCGGCACAATCACAAAGAGCCCCGTTGCGTCTGCGAGGAATTTCTTGTAAGTGTTGTGAAGTGCATTTTCTTTCTTTCAAACATACAAATTACCGTAGCTGGACCACCAAAGACAGATACCAATGAATGACAGAGTGTTTCCCAAGGTATGCAGAGCTGCAAACAGACGTCAGCACCTGCGTCAAGTAACTCCACGAGTTGGGCCCCAGCATTCGTCGGCAGGTGTATTCATGCCCACTGACATACTGTACACACACTCACCCAACCATTCACTCCTAACTGTCGCATAATACCAGGTTCTGCTGCTCATAGAAGCCTTTTTAATCCTCGTCTTTTGTTGCATTTTTTTCTTTGGGGACGGCTTTCGATGCAGTGCTTGAAGCACAAGTGTGGGAATGTGCGTCATCTGTTGTGCAAAAAGCCATGAGAAATGGGGCGACATTATAGGAGGGAAACATGGGAGACGTGAGATGGGGTGGGGGTGGGGAGTGGATAGAGAATGAAATGTAGGAGTGGGGGGGAAAAGGAAACAAAGGGAAAGGTGAGGAACAGGAGGACAGGAGATGAATAGATGATGGCACAGGAGGAAAATTTTTTTTAAAAAAATGAACAAGAGGAAGCCAGAACAGGATTTGGGATCAGTCACACTGCAATCCGTTTAGAGCAAAATGACTCTAAGTACTTTTCAAATTATCGGAAATTACACTGTGGAAACGCCACAAGTGCAGCCCTGACTTAAATATGTTGCAGCATGGCTTCAGAAACAAAAGCTGAGGTGAGCTGATGCCTTCTGTGTGCAAGTGGGGGAACTGACAAAAATTGCAAGTGAAAGAGCAAAGATGCAGTGATGTGTTTGCTGACAAGCGGTTTCAATGGGCCGCTTCTTGTGGGGGGAGACGGTTTGTGAAAAATCCATATCCGTGCCATTTTTCTGTGACAGAAATCAAAGTGAGAAGTTTTAGAAACCATGGTTGCATCTGCAAAAAAAATAAATAAAAAATATTGTACATGGCTGTTAACATTAAATTTAAAACCATCTCCAAAACAACTTGTTATCATTTGAAAAATGTGTTTGTGGGATCCAAGAAACCTTTGATGTTTTAAACCTTTGAAGAGCTCTGAATGTTTGTGGGGAAGTCTGGAATGAAGCGCTCTCAATGGGAGCTTTTAAGAGGGAATCAACAAGAGCCATTTTTAACTTGACTGAGTGCTGTCACTGCTCGATCTGTACCACAACCCCAATTTGTTCAATGCATGCGTGAAAATGCTTGCACCGCCTGTCGCTGCTACACAGAAGGTGGTGTTAAGCCATCAGGCCCCTCTTTTGTGGAACCAAAACTTCCAGTTTGTTTTCAGAAGACAATCTCACTACTTTTACGATTAGACATAAAACTCCTGGATCACATCATCCCTTAGTTGTGCTGCTATTGAGGGTTTGCAGTCATGTGACCGCTAATCATGTGACATAAAGGGTGACAGCGTAGGGACAATTGAATAGGGCCCCAGTCACAAAGCTCTAGAGACCGGTCCGTGGTAATCTGACAACCACCAGGGAAAAATGTGTGGTCTCAAACTGGTTGGTAAGTGGTTGCTGGAGGTTGATGGCAGTTGCGAGGAAATTGACCATGCCCTCCTAGCAACTGCTGTTGGCTACAAAAGAACATCTACACCCTGAAAGGTTGGTAAAAACCTCCTATCAGTTGTTTTGGTTGCTAGCAGATTAGCACGCTGCTGGAAGACCAAGATGAACAGAACACGTGTGCATGTTATTACCTTTGTTTTCTCTCTCCCACAGTTTGCATCTTGTTCTCATCTCTCTCTATACTCTCATTTTTCAACCTTACAAAATGCGCCCATCGAATTAAGTTTAGAGGGTTCAGGTATCAAAAGTTACAGTTAGATGAAAACATGCAGCAAAAGTACAGGAAGAGTTGCCCCAATGACCCCCCCCCCAAAAAAAAAAAAACCTTAAATATTTATTTAAAATTTGGATCAGTACAGGAAAAAATAAACTAA